>JANAVB010011394.1:3552359-3838297 GCA_029216955.1 Iris pallida
TAGATGATGTTGTCGCGTGAATAACAAGTTTGGTAGAATATAGAATTGTTGGATTATAACTTAGCTAATGAGTTATGTTATATCCACTAAGATAACCGATACACGAATGGTAGATGATTGGTGCTATAGAGATTGGATCGGTGCATGAATAATAAATCTTCTTATGGAATCACAAGGAGATGATGCAAAATGAATATTGGTGGTTAACGTGAATTGCTAAGAGAAGACCGTGTTAGTGCTAGGAAATTTATAAATGATGCCTCGGAAGAAATATGATTATGTAGTTGCCTTATTTTGTTGGTTAAGATAGTACGGACCGTTTCGATGATCTAGAATGTGGGAAACGAATATGTCGCAAAGAGACCATAGGAGGAGATTGTAAGTGATAAACTATGGAGATAGCAAAGTCGGATGATGACTCGGGATAGTTGACCCGATTTAATAGACAATTTGAGTACGATATGAGGATGCAAGTCAGATTGAACAAGTGATGCTATATCTATGCAAGTGAAAAATTTAAAAGTTTGGATATTCGATTGATAAGTTTTATATGATAGCTTCGGAATTGACCCATAAGAATTGTTGGATAGAATTGTCGGATAGATTTTGTCGGTTGCGGGTAAGTCTAGAATGAGACTTCGTTGGGTATGACCCGAGTATGAGTGCGGATAGAAAGACTTGACCCTAGATTATTGGCTGGTTGCCTAGAATGTTGGTTGGTTGCTTAAATTTTAGATTGGTTGGCTATGTTCTTCAGTTGTTCGTGTTGGGAATAAGTTAATAAGATTGGGGTGGTGTCCCATGTCCCTATGTTGGTCAGACCATAGAGTTGCCCCTATGATGAGAATTGGTTGCCTCTAAGATAAGAGATAAGTATGTCCCTGATAGCTCCTCATCTCATATGAGCTAGCTGAATGTTTGGTTTAGCTTAGATTAGCTGACCATAGAGACTTGACTGAATGCTAAGTTGACTGTTGAAAAACTGTAGGATGTCCCTATTGTTGTTGCGTGAGTATAGTCAGAATGAGTAAGATGTGTTGGAAGGTAGGCTTCGGAATGGAATAAAGATTGGAGATTTTGATATTATAATATTGGAATATTGGGAATTGCTAAAGCTGGTTAGATTTGACTGATTAATATTGAGGTGTGAAAATTGTTGGTAATGCTTTGAGATAGTTAGAATAATTTCATTGATCGGATCAAAATCGAGGATAATTGTAACAACGGAATTGGATAGTGCATGTAGCCGAGATCGGCGAGAGCGAATGTGAATAGGAATGACCCTCAGAATTAATGTTGTTGGAATATGATAATTGCATATGCGAGAGGATAATATGTTGGCTTGATCAATACGAAGAAATATTTGAGTACAACGAGAAATGTTACTAGAGTGGGATGATGGTACAATTTGATGGATGCATCATGATCGAGAAATTTACAAGTTGCAAACAAAGTGTATGAATGCGAACAATGATGAGTACAAGATTTGATCGACGAGAATCGGGGTATCGAAATAAAATATGGCAATAGGATTTATCAACTTTGGTGGCATGGATGACAATTTACTTGAAAGGAATACTTGATACATCTAAGTCGGAATACTTTGGAAAATTTCTGGATCGGTTGAAGAAAATTTTTCGAGTTGGAATTGGTAACATCTATTGTGTTATTAGTTGGTTGGATATTGAATGAACAAGTGGGATTATACAAGATGCTCAAAAAGAATTATTGATGTTCGGGAGAGAAATTATACCGTAGCTCGTTCGTCTTCCCTATCACTGAACTTATCTGAAATGCATATATTTCTGGGACGCCTAAAATATGTGTATGATTCCAACTAAGTGGTATGCTGAATTCAAACAAATCTACGGGGATTATCATGTGCTAAATAATTGCACGAGTGTCGGAGGAAAGATCAAAGATGGTAAACTATGTTGAATCAATTGGGATGCTGTAACGAGACGGTACATTACTTGAAATCAATCGAGAGAGTGCGGAGAAATATTAAATGGTGCAAGTTGATCGTTGAGAAGTTTCATGAAAAGTCGGTTGAAGTTTTTGGGGATGAGTTTTGTTTTAAGTTTCGAGGATGAAACTTTTTCTAGGTGATATATATTGTAGTCCCCCGACCCGCAAGATACCTTATGATGGATGGTTGGTTCGATGAAGCCTTGTTGGACTTGGAAATATGTGAAGGATCGCTTGGAAGGCTATACGATCGTGGCGGGAATCGTCCTATAAATGTGAGTAGTGTTGAACCCTTCAAAGATCCTTTAGCTTCACGCTTAAAATAAGGATAGTATGCTATGTTTCTTATTGAGTTTGTTCAATAACACCTTGCATGGAATTCAGAAAGATAATAAAAGATAAATAATCACCTGAACGTAAGCTGTATTGTTAGATGAATGGTATGCTTGTACATTATGAATTGTATGACAGGTGAAGGCAAAGTCCCAAATACTTGGGCGGTGAGTATATCGAGCTTTGGTTTGATGAATAGTTGGTAACACAGATATTAAGACCCAAGAACTGGACAGTGAGTATGCTTGAATTATGTCCGAATGAATGTATGCTAAACAGATGCTAAGTCCCAGGAACTGGGCGGTGAGTACATTGAGTTGGTTGGAAAGATGTATGGTATCAAAGATGTGGCAAAGAGATTGGGTAACAACATTCTATTATCCTGTGCCAATATAGAATGTTGATTTCACTAAGACCCTGGATGGGCAGATGATAATGTGAGCAATGGCTCAAGGCAAGATGGCAATATGAATGAGAATGGCGGCTGAATTACTTAGTTTTCCTTATCATGCATTATATGTTTTCTTCTTAGATAAGTTGCATATAGTTGCATGGTCATGGACAACTTGTCGACAAGGTGTGGTTCCTCGAACGGTATTCGTGGGCCATGGAACCTGGTTCGTCCTAGGGGGAACAAGGATGGTGTCTACGTACTGACATCGGGATTACAGGACTTGCAGTGGGGGCTTGCTACCGTCCATTGAAAGGATGCTGAAATCCCATGGTGCTGAAGTAGTAGCACGGTGTTTCGGAAACCTCCCATGGATTCGCACCCCATTTGGAGTTAGCCGTTCACCAGTAAGATGATCCAAGATGGCGTGTCGCCAGTGACCTTCATATAGATAGGTCCAATGCTAATGATGTCTTATGCAGGCAGAGGAAGTTATTACTCAGATACAGGGAAGGATGTCGGCTGTTGGTAAGAATCACCTGAACGGTGATATTTATATTGAATCATGATATTGTTCTTAACAATGTCTTGTACAGACAGAGTAAGTATTATAAATATACATGGATGGCTATACGACCGTGGGTAAGAATCACCAAAGGGTGATAACTGCATGCTTTAAATTATGTTGGCTATGAGATTTGCATGCTTTACTTCTTGTCGGCTATAATATGAAATTAACCCTAAGGCAACAAGAAAGACTACTGTTAATAATGTTCTGTAACATGTTTACTTAGTACTGTCTTCTAAGGTGAGTTGGGCCAGCACCGCTCGCCAGTACATTGATGATGTACTGATCCACATTGTGGGCAATATTACAGGTGTTTGCTTGGAGAAAATCCTGTGAATCAGTGCTTGGCATAGATGAATCGGATGGGTGCGCAGAAGCTCTTCCTTCAAGACGATGTCTTCTGCTATATAGGACATAATGTATGAAACAGTGGAACTCAGTTGTACCAGTGAGATTGTAGCCATATTGGCAAGTTCATTGTAAGGAAGTCAATATATTCATTTGTAGCCTAAAGGGCAAGTGTATACATTCAGTTGGCTATTCAAGAGTCTTGTAATCAATTGTAAACTCTGTATTCCACTGCAAGTCTTGTAATCCATTATGATTATCAATAAAGAGATACATTCTTCATATCTTGTGTGACTTCAATTTATCTGCTTGGTTTTGCTGTGTTAACGATGTTTTCTGAGAAATGCCAGAAACTGTAATGGTTTTGCCTTGTACAAGTGCAATATAGACTTGTACGGCATCACGCCCAGTTGCTAGTTTTCAATCCTCCGGGATCGGGGCGTGATACATCCTCCGTGTTAAGGTCACAGAGAATGGTCATTCTCCGTGTTAGATTCACATCATACATTTCATTGTTGTTTGTTTTATTTCGTACAAATAACCGAGCAGCTCAGAGAAACAAATAAAAGACTCGTTAATGAGAAAAGTGAGCTTCAAAATAAAGTTGAATCGTTGAATATTGAAGCCATTGAAAAGGATACAAAAATCGTTGATCTCGAAGCCATTGTTGTAGCATTGCAGCATGAGGAGACTCAAGCAGCTGCTGAACTTTCTGCTCCAAAAGAAGAGGAGGATCGGAGGGAAAGTGATCCAGAAAACCATTAGCGGCATTAGCCGATGAAGATGTTACTCCCTTGAAAAAGAATACAGTTAGAGAGGCTAATAAAAAATGGAAGATGAATGCCGTTCCGAAATTCGAAGAAGATGCCAAAATAGATGAACTAAAGAGGAAGGGTGTCATACTAATGGAATGCGATGAACTCGTACTTTGGATGGATGCGGATGAAGAGCTGAAGAAGCATTACATAGACATCGTAATCCTCAGAAAGATGAGTCTAAAGTATGTATTCTGAACTCGACCAATCTCTGTCTAATTCATAACGGAGAACAACCATTCTCCGTGACAGTTGTCCGGAGAATGATTATTCTCCGTGTCAGTTGGACGGCGAATTACCATTCTCCGTGTCAGTTGGACGACAAATTATCATTCTCCGTGTCTGTTGGACGTCGAATGACCCTTTTTTTTTTCCTTTCTGGACTTTTTTCACAATTATGTCCTGAGAATCTCTATTAATTTAATCTAAACTAAATTTATGTGCAGTGATATTGTATACTTGAGTTTCTCGAAAGAGGGTGAAAATGAAGTTGCAATCCAGTTGTCGGCAATAGACATGCAAGACATACTCAACTATGAAGACATGGAGGCTGGCATACTCAACCTAATAATAAGGAAGCTGAGAGAAATTCAAGGCTATGCAAGAAGGTATACCCAGTCAAGTTTAAAGGACGTGCAACATAAGTGGTCTGCATTCTTGATGCCCCACACATTGGTAAGAATCCAAACAGAAAAATCTATATTCATGTGTACACCGATGAAAAATGACATAAAAAATTACTCATGATATTGTGTTTTATTTTTGGGAAACAGAACATCGTTGAATGTGCCATTGAGAGTATGATTTCCTTCCTTACCTCTATAAACAACCGTTTTAGTGTAAATTGCGACAAATTTATCTTCTATTTCGGCCATGCTAGTTTGCTTCACAGCTGGTGTTGAGAGTTTATCAATGACATGCTTACTTATCTGGCCGTAACGTAAGACCGCCAAACCGTGGTCACAATTTTGAAGGGCCTTCCATAGTGGCAGCTTCTCATTCCAAAATCTTTTCAGAAATGCGTTCATAGATTCACATCTATTTGTTGCAGTAGAACCACCAAAATAATTTTCACGTAGGAATGCGTTCTCTTATCGCTCCCTCGTTCTGTACAATGCAGTGGTCCACTCATTGTTCTCTACATTATAATCCCTTAGCATCTGCTGCCAACAGTTTTCAAATTCTTCGACTGAATAGTACTTGTTTAGAAAACATGGACAATAACTAAAGTTTTAATATTATAACAACAACATATAAAGCCTACCACAATCTCTCTCTAGGAATTCCCACAGTATCTCTCTAGGATATCAATCATAAGCTTTCTTTAAGTCAATAAAAACCATGTGTAAATCTCTATTTTTCTTTCTAAATCTTTTTAGTATGTAGATAACTTCCATAATAGATCTTTCTGACATAAAAGTGAACTAATTATATGAAGTTTAGTATCTTTTTTTAATTATTGCTTAATCACTCCTATAGTTTCATGGTGCTCGTAAGCTTAATTCCTCTATAGTTGTTAACTTTGTATATGTTTGTTGTTATTATATACGAGTATTATAATGCTCCGCCAATCATCTGACATCTTCTTAGTCCTTACGGTTTTGTTGAATAATTTAGTAAGCAACGTCAATCATTTCCCCCCCTAAACATTTTAGACCTCAATAGGAATATCACCAAATCTTACTATTTTTTTTCTTTTCTTTAATGCATCATTGACTTTAGAAATTCTAATTTTACCATAATAGCAATATGGCTCATCTTGAGTAAATAGCTTGTTAAAATAACTCCTTTCACCTCTCAATATTATATTTTCTCACTAATACCTTTTGGTATTCGTTTTTTGTTGGTGTTTTTGCCTTTGGACTAGGAAAGATAGTCACACATCGGCTACACCAAATGGTGAGTATCTTAATATAATGCATTGCTTGTGTTGAGGTGTGCACATGAGATGTGGTGGGGCATAAGTGTGTGCCATGTGAGAGTATTTTCCTAGAAGAAAAAAGGATTAATTCCAACAAGGATGAAAGTTGATTTTTGTTGTGCGGACTCGGACTCGGACACGGACTCCAGGATGTCTTGTGCATGCACGTGAGTGTTCGGGGGGTAGACGTGGACTGGCACACTTCTATGTTGATTGTGGGATGACCTAAAATATCAAACTCTATTTTTGAGTATTGGTATTTTAGTCCCACATCGGATAGGAGAAGAGGTGAAGTCTCACTCCACTCTATAAATAGGACCCATTGGCCTCCTTTGTAAGATGCACCAAGAAGAAAGTAAAGGGAGTCCGTAAAGTCCAAGAAGCCCGTTCAAGTCTCAAATATTGGCTTATGAGCGTTCCAGAAGTTCTTCGTGAACTTGCTGGTTCCTGGAAGCAGATCGTGGTGGGGCGAATCTTGCTTTGAGCAATGGTGATCATAATCACCCCAGCAAGATCCTTTCCTCTTCTTCTTTCTTTTTTCTTCTCCTTCATCTGAGTTGTAACTCAGTTATGTCCGCCAGCAACTGCGATTGCGAGGAAGAACGTGAGATTTATTTTCTTAACTCAGTTATGTCCGTCTGTAACTGCGATTGCGAGGAAGAATGTGAGATTTATTTTTTGATTATTGTTGCTTTTGTAATCAGATTCATACTATAGTGTTCCTCTTGGATCTCAAGAATTATCAGAAGGTGAAACATATGTATGAACCTCCGATCTCGACATCAAGTCTACCATCTTTGATCAAGACCCGGGACTAACAATCTCAAAGCAAGATCCTTGTAGATGGAAAACTCTCGTGCTTCTCTCATCGATACCAAATTTAACAAGTTGGAGAAATTTGACGGAGAACATTTCCAAATCTGGAAGAGGAATGTCACCTTTAATCTTCAACTCGTGGACGTAGACCATGTGTTGATTGTGGATGAACCGACGATTCCAGAAGGAGGAACTGCCGATGCTATTGCTGCTGCACTCGTCAAGCAGAGCAAATGGAAGAGAGAAAACAGCATATATAAACTGCTGATTCTCAATTCTATGGAAGACTCTCTGGCAGAGTCATATTCTAAGAAGGTAAAGGCTAAAGAGATCTGGGATTCTTTGGGTAAGCTATATGAAGATGATGAAAACAGGTCCAAAATTTTCATCGTCGAGAAGTACCACAAGTGGCTCTTCGAAGACGAGATAGAGATACTACCTCAAGTGAAGGAATTTTTGAAGTTGCGCCAGAAGTTAGATGACGAGAAGATGCCCCTCGTCGACAAGTTTGTCGTTGGAGGGTTAGTCTCGAAACTTCCTGCTGGTTGGAGCAACTTCTATGCTAGAATGCATCGGAAGAAGCTGGACATTAGCTTGGAAGATCTCCTACAAGAGATCCACGTTGAGGACGAAATGCAATCTCAACAGAAGATGGACTCTCTGTCCAACCAACTGCTAAGGCCAACTTGGTGCAGACAAAAGAGTTCAAGGAGAAGCAGGTGGATTCTTATCACAAGAAAAAGGACTCCACTAATCTGAAAGTGAAGGGTCCTTCGTTCAAGCAACAGAAGTCCAAGTCCCACGTGACTTGCTTCAACTGTGGCAAGAAGGGCCACTATAAGAGTGAATGCAAATCCAAGCCCAAACAAGCTGAGCAAGGTGAGCCTAGCAAGGTTTCCATGGTTTCTAATATTTTTGCTATGATTGCTCAGGTCACAGCTGTGGGGGCTGACTCTGACTGGTAAATAGACATTGGTGAGACCTGCCATGTCTGCTCTGACAAGGAATGGTTCGTCACATACCAGCCAACTTCTGAGAAAGTTATCATGGCGAACCAAGCCCAAGCTGAAGTTCTGGGGATCGGAACTGTGGAGCTGAAACTCACATTCGGGAACACTCTGACGCTTCAATGTGTAAAGTACGTTTCGGTGATTGCAAAGAACTTGATCTCTGGAAGCCTGTTTAGCAACGCAGGCTTGAGGATGGACATCAATGCTGGCCAGATGGTGATGTCTAAGAAGGGAACATACTTAGGAAAAGCCTTTCAAACCGAAGGGATGTTCAAAATTCAGCTTGTAAACTAGTCAAATGTAATCAATGCAATCGCTCGTTCTGATTATTCTCTTGAGTTGTGGCATAATAGGCTAGGACATATTTACTGTAAAAGAACTAACAAAATGCCCAGTCTATGACTTATCTCTAAATGTGGGGGTAAGGTAGAGAAGTGTGAAGTATGTGCTCAGACAAAGATCACAAAAAAACCCTTTTATCGGGTCAATCGAATCACAGATCTTTTCGAGTTGGTGCACTCCGATATCTGTGACTTCAAGTAATTCTCTACAAAAGTCGGGATGAAGTCATAACCTTCATCGATGACTTCTCAAAGTACGCGTTCGTCTACTTGCTCAAGTCTACAGACGAAGCATTCAAGAAGTTCAAGGAGTTCAGGGCCGAGGCTGAACAACAAACTAGACAATAACTCAAGAGGCTAAGAAGTGATCGAGGCGGAGAGTATTGGTCTCATGAATTCACATTGTTCTGTAAAGAATATGGAATCATAAAAGAGACTACTGCTCCGTATTCTCCTCAATCTAAAGGAGCAGAGGAGAGGAAGAACAGAACGTTGACAGAAATTATGAACTCAATGCTGCTAACTGCGGGTCTTCCTAAATACTAATGGGGAGAAGCTGCATTGACGGCTACTTTTATTCTAAATAGAGTGTCGTATGCAACTTCGGACGTAACTCCTCATGAACTCTGGTTCAAAGTCAGACCTAACTTGAATGTCATTCGAGTATGGGGGTGTCTGGCCTATGTGAAGCTCCTAGATATGAAGATTCAGAAGTTGGGGACAAAGACTACGAAGACGATCTTCTTGGGGTATGCCGAGAAGAGTGATGCTTGGAGATTTCTTGATATTAAGTCAAATCATATCATTGAATCTCACGATGCTGAATATTTTAAAGACAAGTTTGTAAGGCACAAGAACATTGTTCTAACGGACATTCCGGAGAATGATGAAGGTGCAAAGGTGACTGAGATCTTCAATAAGCCAGTTGTCCAAGTCGAAGTTGTTACTGAGGAGACAACGATTGAACCATAACTTGCTGAGCTGTCATCGAAGCGAGCGAGGAGGCTGAAGAACTTCGGAGGTGACTTCAACACCTATCATGTGGAAGCAGATTCGCTTACCTATGATGAGGCGATGAAGACCAGATATGCTATTTTCTGGAAGGAGGTGATAGACAATAAAATTGAATCAATCACCTCCAATAACACTTGGGTATTGGTTGGTCTACCTGAAGGAGCAAAACCTATCGGATGCAAGTAGATCTTCAAGAAGAAGATGAAAGCTGATGAAACCAATGACAAGTTCAAGGCCAGGCTAGTGGCAAAGGAGTTTTCTCAGAAGCAGGGGATCGACTACTTTGACACGTATGCTCCAGTAGCCCGGATGACCTCCATCAGAATGTTGATTGCTCTCGCAGCGATACATAAGATGGTGATACATCAGATGGATGTAAAAATGGCATTCCTGAATGACGAGCTGACCGAAGAGATCTACATGTAACAGCCAGAAGGGTTTATCGTCAAAGGTCTTGAAGATAAAGTCTGCAAGTTGGTAAAATCTCTGTACGGTTTAAAATAAGCTCCCAAAATATGGCATGAGAAGTTTGACAAAGTCATATGGTCAAATGGTTACAGGGTCTGTAAAACAGATAAGTGTATCTATACGAAGTTTGCTGACGGAAGAGGAGTCATTGTTTGTCTATACGTGGACGATATGCTAATCCTAGGTACGGATATAAGCTGTGTCACGGAGACAAAGAAGTTCCTCTCGACGAAGTTTAGTATAAAGGACTTGGAGGATGCTGATGTTATCTTGGGACTCAAGATCATCCGGATAGACACTGGACTAGCACTGTCACAGTCTCATTATGTTGAGAAGATGATCACTCGTTACGGGTATCAGGATCGATACACCGTACAAGTATGATATGAAGCTGAAGCCTAATTCAGGGGAAAGCGTCAGGCAGCTGGAGTATGCAAGCGTAATCGAGAGTTTGATGTATGCTACTACTGACACAAGGCCTGACATAGCTTTCGCTGTGGGAAGGCTGAGTCGTTTCATGAGCAACCCAGGCATTGAGCACTAGAAAGCTGTGAAACGGGTTATGAAATATCTCAAGAAGACTCAGACATATGCACTGCACTACAGCGAAGATCTGTCGGTAGTGAAAGGCTTCAGTGATGCCAGCTGGTGCTCAGAAGTGAAGAACGAGAGGTCCACAGGTGGATACATTTTCATAATGGGTGGAGCTGCTATATCGTAGAAATCGAAGAAGCAGACTATGCTTTCGCGGTCATCCGTAGAATCTGAGTTCTTTGTACTTGATACCGCAGTGGAGGAAGCAGAATGGCTTCGAGAGCTCATATATGATCTTCCAGTGGTTGGAGTACAAATATCGGGGATACCGATATACTGTGACAACTAGGCGACTGTGGCGATGGCATCAAATGACCTCTTCAACGGGAAGAAAAGGACTGTGCGGTTGAAGCACATGGCAGTACACGATCTCATCAAGAGGGGTATTATTGCAGTAATTGATGTTTGGAGTCAGAAGAACCTGGCGGATCTGTTCACCAAAGGCCTCAAGCGCCAGCTGGTCGATGACACAGCTTGTAAAATAGGCTTGAAGGCATTCTGATATTGTGTTATTATATTCCTACCATAAAGTTTTATGCTATTAGTTCAAAGAAAAATCTACTAGGCATCTAGCTTTTGGTTCAAGGGAGGACTATTAACCGGAAGAATATCAGGAACGGTGGGTACTTGTCCTCTATGGCATGGAGAGGTTACGGACCTATAACAACTGTTGTCTACTGTTGTTTTCTGCGAAAAATGGATCCTGTGGGAGGTTGGCTTAAATGCCTTAATGAGTTCTCAGGCAGAGTGAATGCCTGGAGTGCTTTACAGGAAGCACGGTAGCGCAGCACTACAAGGAGTGTAACTCTATGCTATAGTGGGGTGACTCCACTATGAGGTTCCCAGGTAGGGGTAATGCCACGGCTTTGTGAGCCAAGTCACAGTGGAGTAGCACCGCAAATAGGCAGGTAGCCTAATGTTGTATGATAATCGTAATAAAGAGAGGTAGACAACACTACAAAGAGGACGATGTCCTTATGTTACAGTGGCACGACACCACGAAGAGGTACCAGGTAGGGTAAAGCCTCGGCTTCGCGAGCCATGTCACAGCGGCGTAACACCGCACGAAAGCGCAAAGCTTTATGCTGGGTAGTTTGGCACTATGAAGAGGCTTGTGACCTCATGCTACAGTAGTATGACACTACGATGAAGTACACAGGTGGGGTAAAGTCTCGACTTTAAGCCATGTCATAGCGGCGTAGCACCGTAAAGAAGCGCAATGCTTCATGCCATGACTCTTTATAAAGAACTCACCTATGGTGTATGGACAGAGATATCAGGCCGTCTCTTGAGGGTAAACTTGTAGACGCCCAAAAATTATACACTAAAACCAGGCTGACACAAGGCCTTTAATGTGCAGCTAGAAGCACAGTTGATGTCATTATGTGAGTAGGAAGAATTGCAGTTATGGTGCATAATTCAAGGCTTAGTCCATTCTTGTATCATGCTATTATTTAACCTATGCAGGAAGATTCAAGTCGTAGCAACATCTCTCATAATGCATGATGGGCAGTCACTGTGGGGAACGCTCAACACATATATTGAGATATGTAGGGGATTGTTGGTGTTTTTGCCTTTGGACTAGGAAAGATAGTCCCACATCGGCTACACCAAATGATGAGTATCTCAATATAATGCATTGCTTGTGTTGAGGTGTGCACATGAGGTGTGGTGGAGCACAAGTGTGTGCCATGTGGGAGTATTTTCCTAGAAGGAAAAATAATTAATTCCAACAAGGATACAAGTTGATTTTTGTTGTGCGGACTCGGACTCAGACACGGACTACAGGATATCGCGTGCATGCACGGGAGTGTTCGGGGGGTAGGCATGGACTAGCATACTTCTATGCTGATTGTGGGATGATCTAAAATATTAAACTCTATTTTTGAGTATTGGTATTTTAATCCCACATCGGATAGGAGAAGAGGTGAAGTCTCACTCCAATCTATAAATAGAGCCACTTGGCCTCCTTTGTAAGATGCACCAAGAAGAAAGTAAAGTCCAGAAAGCTTGTTCAAGTCTCTAATATTGACTTACGAGCGTTCCAGAAGTTCTTCATGAACTTGCTGGTTCCTGGAAGCAGATCATGGTGGGGCGAATCTTGCTTTGAGCAACGGTGATCTTAATCACCCTAGCAAGATCCTTTCCTCTTCTTCTTTCTTCTTTCTTCTCCTTCATCTGAGTTGTAACTCAGTTCTGTCCGTCAGCAACTGCGATTACGAGGAAGAACGTGAGATTTATTTTCTGAACTCAGTTATGTCCGTCTGCAATTGCGATTGCGAGGAAGAATGTGAGATTTATTTTCTGATTATTGTTGCTTTTGTAATCAGATTCATACTATAGTGTTCCTCTTGGATCTCGAGAATTATCAGAAGGTGAAACATATGTATAAACCTCTGATCTCGACATCGAGTCTACCATCTTTGATCAAGCTCCGGGACTAACATTTTTTTATACACTTAATATTACTCGTCTCTACTTCTTTCTCTATTCTTAGCAAGCCTATAAATATCTTTTTCTTCCTTCTTATTTTCTAACCTCATATATAAATAATCATAGCTTGTGGATTTAGCTTCACTAGTTGTTTTCTTAGCTTCTTCTTTTTGCTACTTAATATCTCTAAAGTTTTTCTCAATTTAATTTACACTTTTGTTAGTTTTTGTAAGCAATCCTTTGTTGCCTTAATAACTTTGAGCTTCCTCATTCCACCATTAGCTTTCTTCTGAAGTCCAACATTTGTCTTTTGACACTCTTAAAAATTAGAATACCTTTTTCTATTTTCTTGACGTAACTTGCCACATGATACCACATAACATTATAATCCACTTTTATGTCCTATCTTCCTATATTTATCATTTTATTTTTCAAATTTATTAAGTTCCTTCCTTTCAAATTATACACTTTGGTTCTTGGTCACTTCCCCACCTTACCCTTTCTATTTCATTTTCTAATACTAATATCTGATATCATCAACCTATGTTGAGTGGTTATGTACTCTCCTGATATAACTTTACAATATTTACATACTAGTCTATCAACCTTCGTAGTAAGAAAGTTATCTATCTAGATAATATTAGGTCTGCTCTTAAAAGTAATGAAATGTTCATCACTCTTTCTAAAATAAGTATTTGCTATCAATTATGCTATTTGGCTCCCAAAATATTTGGGTGATGCCATCTCCCATTATGTGGCATCTGACATGGCAGATGACATAACAGCTGACATGGCAAATTTTAACCCAAAAAATTAATTACCCAAATTTTGTAATGTTAATATTAATATTAATATTAAATTAATATTAATATTAATAGTAATATTAATATTAATATTAATGTTAATATTAATGTTAATGTTAATGTTTAGGTTAATCTTAATGTTAATTATCATGTTAATTTAATGTTAATTTATTAATTTAATATTAATATTAATTTTATTGTTAAATTTTGCCATGTCAGCTGTTATGTCAGCAACCATGTCATCTGCCACATAATGGGAGATGATATCATCCAAAAATTTTGGGAGCCAAATAGCATTTTTGATTTGCTATTACGAGATCATGTGAAATTGCAAAATAAAATTTTTTATCACCCTATTCATTCCGATCTCCATACCCATAACCTCCATGCACACCAATATAATCATTGTTCTCCTTTCTAATATGCACATTCAAGTCATCTCTGATATATCATTTTCCACCTATGGTACTCCTAGAATCAAACTATCTATATGTTTTCAAAATTCATTTTTCGTATTTTCAGGTAATCCTACTTGGGATGCATATGCACTAATTCATCAATAATTTATTAACAAATATCCCTATCCCATTTCTAAAACCACTAGTATTATTTTTTCTTGATTCTAGGCGGCTAGGCAGGACCTAGTCGGCCGACTGGCAGCAAAAAAGACCCGACCCAACCCGCTGCCCAAAATACAATTAAATGCAAACCTAAAAACAAAAAGAAGAGCAACATCAATAGCCGAAGAGCAGCGATATATCTTATCACTGCCGTCGACGCCACTGTTCCCCGCCAACCGCCGTCAAGTCGCCGGCCGCCGCTGTTCGGAGACCGGAGGTTTTTTTTTTGTTGTTTTATGCCGCTTTTGTATTTTTATATTTTCTTGCTTATTATTTTTTCTCTCTTCCTTTTCTTGCTTATATAACCTGCTAAAATACGTTTCATATATATATATATATATATATATATATATATATATATATATTGTCACGACCCGATCCCAAATTAATGGGTCGAACCGGACCATGCCCAGCCTGCACCGTGGTGAGACGGCGGCAGTAAGCTGTTCCATTGCAGGTAATCACAACAACACAAATACATTTGTCACAACTGTTCTATTCGGAATTTGAAACTTTATTTAATAAATATTCAGAAATACAACTGGAAAGGAAATGCAGAAATAAACTACAAACTCCAAATAAAGAAAAAATGCAGAAAGAGAAACTATCTAAGCATCAGGTTCAGCAGTCCCAGGATCAGCGTCCTCCAGAGACGGCTCCGGTACCGTCGCAGGGTAGAGGACCGGGTCATAGTAGCTATTATAGTATAGCTCATTATCCTCAGTGTTACCTAAAAATGTTGTCTCCAGTCAGGAGGGAGCAAAGTATAATCCATGCTAATTTAAAACAGTTAATTAAGAAATTGAATCATGCAGTTCTAAACACTTTTAAAACAGGTTTGTTACAGTAGAAATCAGTGTTTTGAACAGGTAATGACATATGACCGGCTTGGGTTTGTTACAGTAATGGATAAGGGGTTTTGTTACAGTATGGTCATAATCATTACGCTGTTCCCCAGTCCCCGATAGTTACAGTACAGTACTCAGTGTGAGTTTCGTGTTTGAGTCGTGGTTTAGACATGCATTAAAACGATTAAGTAAATAACTGTAAAATTTACATAAACTATACTTGCCTTGTATTAGTTTGACTGGAAGGACGAGTCGGTACTGAGGAAGAACGTCAGTTGTAACTTCGAGTTCCTACAGTTGAGAACTCGACTTAGATCCTTGAATAACCAGACTAAGTGTGCTAGTTACAATCTCTAGTAGTCATGTCCTAGTCAGGTTTTAAGTTGTATTAATCTACAGCTAACGTTTACGTCGCAACTACGTGCGTTTGATTAAGCCGGTTAATTGGATTATTTGGAAATAACACGAGAAACAATTAACTTTGGAAAACTTTGTGGTTTTTGTAATATATTTATAAAAATATAGTTTCTTTTAGTGATAAATCGTGAACTAGTTATTTACTAATATTTTATCCATTTTAATTAATTATTAATTAATCATAAACGAGAATAGATTACGATCTAGTTACGATTTCACGTCAAAATCAGAACCACCCAAGATCACATCCACCCAGAAAATAAAATAAAATCTACGCTACACAATACAAGGGCACAGCTAAACATCCTAGAGTGGGCTTATGCCCTGTACAATTATTTTTTACATCAAATAAGAGAAAAATGATTTAATTTCTTAAATAAAGTGCAGTAAATAAATAACTATATTAGATAGCCTAAATATTAATTTAAAATAATTTAAAATAAATGCTAAGAGTCTTAGACTCGGTCCATCATCAAAATCCAGCTAATACCACAACGCCCGGTCGGACCGGTGCGTTTGCATTTCGCCGGGGCCCACAGACCGGTACGGTCGTCGTCCGAAAATCAGTTTTAAAATTCATTTTCGAAAACCGATTTTGAAATCAAAATAAATATAGTTTTGTAAAAATTTGGGCAGCATTTCCTCTATTTCGGGACAACCCAAAACTGGGAAATGCGCCACAGAAACCTGCAATTATTCCAACCCAAATAATAATCCCGCAAATATATCCACCAAAATATTTTCCAAGCCACCAGAAATAATTCCCAAACAACCGAACTTCCCGAAATACCCGGGAATCCCACAATCAAACCAAACCACACAAACCCAGCAGATAATAATCACAGAAATATGCTACCGCAGCTAACCGAATAAAATACGCAGCTAACCGGATTTCCCAAAGGGAAACCGGGGACCGATTCTCATCATGGACTCTACGGGAGGGACGAACTACTGTGATTAACAAGAATTTACTAAATTTCGTTGGCGGGGAGCCGCGGAAAAAGCTTGGGAAAAACCGAAACAGCGTTCGGACAACGGGGTCGCGAATCTGGACAGCGGGAAGAACTTCGCGGATCTGGACAGCGGGGTGCGCCGCGAAGCGCTGGACCCGCGGAAGAGGGGCGACGACGGGGTCGGCCCGCTGGGAGCCGGCGGGGCTAAGGGGCGCGGGCTGGATCTCGCCGGAGAGGGCGCGCGCGCTGGAAAGGGGCGCACGGCCGGAGATGGGCGGCGCTGCCGGGGGCTTCGCCGGAGAAGAAGCCGCGCGGGGGAGATCCGCGCGCTGGAGGCGGCACGGACGACCGCAGAGGAGGCGCGGGGTGCTGCTCGGAGTAGGGCGGCGCGGGAACAAAGCTCCACCGGGAAGAGGGGCCGCGAGGGCGCGCGGACGGTGGGGGCGCCGGGAGCCGGTCGGCTCGGCCGGCGGGGAGCCGCGCGCTGGGTCGACGCCGAGCTCGGATGGAGTGGCCGAAGAGAAGTCGGCACGGGGGAAAATTGGGGGATTTTAGGGCTCGGGTGTTTTTCTCCAGGGAGGAGAACACAGAGAGGAAGAGAGAGGTTTAGTTTTGAAGAAAGAGAGATAAGAGAGATGAGAGGAATAGTTGGTAATAAAAGTGTTTCCACTCTTCTGATGTGAGTTGAGGGTACGGGAGAGAGTGGGGAATGGGAAGTTATTTTTAGAGAGTGTGGTGGGGTGACGTTGGAAACATGTGGTAGAGAGTGATTTGGGTAGAGAAAATAGGAGTTGGTTATTTACCAATTCTTAGGTGGGTTGCTGGTCCTTCGGGACCAGCCAAATTGTTTTTTATTATATATAACAAACCAAGTCAAAAATCTAGGATTGGAAAGAAATGGAAAGAAATGGGTTCAGGCCTGGGTCTGGGCTCGGACTCGGGTCTGGGTCCAAAATCCAAAAATCCAAGTTGATTTAATTTTCGAAATTCTTTTCACCCAAAGATAATTAATAATTATAATAATAGTATTAATAATAATAATTTTGAAATATTGATTAAACATTATTATATAAATATATTTACAAACAATGGGTTTCACACACATATATATATATATATATATATATATATATATATATATATATATATATATATATATATATATATCAAAATGAAGATAATATGATCAATTTGTAAAGCTAGACAAGAATGTGACCGTAGCCCGTTGGGAATGGTGGAGCACCCCGGTGCAGTGGCGCGGGTTCGAGTCCCCTTGGAGGCATGCCTCCAAGCACTATTAAGAAGTGGACACCCTAAAAAAAAAAAGGTAACACAATGAAGATAAGAATATAACACAGTGAAGATAATATGATCCATTTGATAAGCTAGAATGTAACATATATATGTATTTCAAAATTTCACATTTGAAAACCTAATTTTGCTGTTATTGCTGTTTTAGTAACTTAAATTTATTTATTACTTTATTAGTTTTGTTGTTATTGTTGTTTTTATAGTTTTGTTTTATTTATATGATATTAATATGATTCATTGTTTTGTTTATAGAATATTAAGATATGACTATTTTATCGGCTGCTTCAATTTTCAATGTTGGTGAATTCGTCAATGATTTGAACATTCAAAATGCTTTGAAACGTGCATCCGGTGACATTGGATGAGAGTTTGTTGAACTTGTGGATGCTAAGGCATTAAACTGAGTTAGATGCAAGTTCTGTTTGAAGATTATGTCCGAAGGCATCTACCCGCTCAAATGTCATGTAGGCAGTCGGTCCGGAAATGTGACAACTTGTACTAAGGCCCCTAAAGAAGCAATACAAGCATGTGTAAAGGCACTAGATGATGCTAAGAGAAAAAAAGACACAAAAACAAAGTGAAGGGACTGGACTTAGAAGAAAAGTTTTGACATTACATGGTACTATAGAAATGGATGAGGATATGGAAGTCACAAGATCAAAAAGGTTTACCATGGATACATGTGGAGATTAATCCCAAAAAAAATTAGACTCTACAATGTTTACAAAACAAGCTAATTTAAAGGTCTTGATGGACAAGAAGAAGGTAATGGAGAGTGGTCAGGACCGGCCTTGGGGCCGTGCCAAAAGTGCGGCTGCACAATGCCTCCAATTTTTGGAGGCCTCAAAAAAAATTATGGTCAGTTTTGAAATTTTGTAATTCAAATTATCACATTTCTTCCTCAATCCCTATACGATCCGTCCAAGACCTCCAATTCTTCAATCCCTATTACCTACCGACTCTAAGGCTCATATTTATAATCACATAAAAATTTTAGGGTTTCTCAAAGATCTTGCTCTGACCGGTGTGTTGTCCATCATCTCTAAGAGGTTCAATTGCTATTTTGCTTCTAAAGATCCCTCAATTATTAGATGAATTTATTTTCTACAATAATGATCTGATGTGAGTTTTATTTTTTACAATAATGATCATATATATATACACACACACACACACACACACACACACACACACACATATATATATATATATATATATATATATATATATATATATATATATATATAATTTAGGAATTTGGATGTGCATGCCTAGTCTTTATTTAAGAAACAATGATGTCGAAGACCGGAGCTCCACTACCAAAATACAGTCAATTAGCGACAGATTGTTAGCGACGGAAAATTTTCATCGGCGTTAGCGACTGATTTGCGGCAAATAGTCGACGGAGTACCGATGACATGCTGATACATTTTTTATTTTATTTTAAGGGGAGAAAAGGTCGCTCATCTGCCGCTAGGTCGTCGGAGATATAGCGACGGATACACAATCTTCGGTATGCAGTCGATTATTTGGCGGGAATTATTGGAAGAAGTGGCGGGACAATTCTTCGACTACGTAGCGACGGATAGTCCGTCGGCAAGTATCAAATAGAACGACGGATTAGCGATGGAAAAAATTCGACGCTAGTCCGTCGCTAAATAAAGGGCCCAGACTTAAATTGAAACGACATGGGGAACTTTTCATTCTCCCCAAATTTTATTCTCTCTCATCTCTCTCTCTCATGCGACGGTCGGTGACCTCTCTCTCCTCTCTCTCTCTCTCCCGCGGCGGTGATCGGCGACCTCTCCTCTCTCTCTCCCAAAGGTAATCTCTATCTCTCTCTCTCTCGGTGGTCGTGGGTGTCTTGGGCTGCCGGGGGCGTCATGGGCTGCGGGGGCGGCGGGGGCGGCGGGGGTGGCGCGCGCGGGGCGGCGCGGGGCTGCGGCTGCCGCGCACGGGGCTGCGGCAGGCGGCGGGGGGCAGCACGCTCCGGGGCAGCACGGGGCTGCGGCGGCCGTGCGTGGGGCTGCGACGGGCGACGGGGGGCAGCGCGCTCCGAGGCAGCGGGGGACGACGGGGGTATTAAGAGTACATGGTCCTTAGACATTTTAATAAGCACGTAGAGGTCTCTAAGGTATTAAGAGTAAATGTATAGGTATATGTATGCTAATCACTAATGTATGTGGCTGTGTTGGGTTTTGGAGTGGACTGTGGGTGAGTGTTGGTGTGGGTTGTTATTGCATTGGACTGGTACCCCATTGTTTCAGTCCATGAATGACCATACCATCACCTATGTTCAATTTCCCCCCATCTTTTGCATACGTTCTAATTTAATGTATTAGTTGAATCATTTTAGACATCAGTCTATAGTAGGGAGTGCAGGGTTAACCATCAGTCCATTCCTACTGACAGTTCATATTTTGAACTTTCACTATCAGTCCCCTACTTCTCTGTATTAAATCCTTTGTTGTTCAGCCCTTATTTTGTTGTTCAGTCACTGCATAAATTTGTATCAGTCCAGATTAGAGTGTCAATCCTTTTCCTTTCTCTATTGTTCAGCCTATGTACAGTCAAGAGGACATGTAAGCCTAGGGCTCGGGTTACAAGTAATAGGGGGATTATCATATGTACTTGCATGACCTGTATAGATGTTGGCATTAGAGTATGAGATGTGTACTGGGGATAGCATTCCTCCTACAGTGGTATCACTACATATGTACTTGTCCTGTACATTAGATTTTGCCTTGCATTCACTGTGTGATTGCAATCCTTCTCATTACCTGCAAATAGGTTAGCTTGAAATACTAGGTATAATGTGGTGTTATTACCTACATTTCTCTGTTACCTAACTATATCACCATATATCATTCACTGCACATGTATAGTTGTCCTGCACCGCCATGGCACTGCATTCAAATACACTGCCCTGCATAGTAGATAAGTCATGCCTTCATTTAATATCTGCATTGTCTAAACCTTCAAATCCTTATTCATTCACTGTACATATCTATACTGCCTAGCCTATGATTTATTGCCCACATCTTCACCTTAGTTCAGTCTATATGGTATGGATAATTTCTTCCCTTCCTTGCATGTTCTGATACATGTTTGAGTATCAGTCTTCTTACCTTGTCCATGGTTCTATCCATCTTGATTTTAGTTCCCTGCATGCATTCACTTGGGATTATTTAGCAGATGCATTAGCTATTTTAGTTGATTAGTCCATTGGTATAATGGACCAATTCATATTGAATTTGTGAATGCAAATGAGTCATTGTCCGCATTTGCATTAGATCCCTGCTTATCTTGCTAGTCCTGCCCTAGCCTAAAAATTCACTACATTCCTAAATGTATTCAGTCACATACTTTCATTTATACACTTGTCCTGCATTTGAAATGCTTTACTCTACCTTGAGTTCAGGTTGATATCTGAGCGATAGGTTCAGTCCCCATCCATTGGTCATTTTGGTATTGGGAAACAAATAATTATCGGTAGTATCGGATTCTTTTACATGCTTTTACAATCTTATTATGCTTTCAACCTAGGTTCACAATATCGGTATCGGAATCGGTATCGGACTATTCCTATGCTGTTTAATTTTCTTTGCCGAATTGACCGAAACAAAGACCTCCAATGTCGGCATCGGTCAATATTTGGTATCGGTCGGTATCGGATCGGAACATGCCACGGTATCGGCCGTATCAGATCGGTATCGGCCGATACTTTAAACCATGAATTATATATATATATATATATATATATATATATATATATACTGACTCGTCAAGTTGAACCGTGTATAACATGCTCGACGCTTAAGAGGAATCATTTGGACTTAGTAGTATCGGTATCGAACTATCGGTATCGGTATCGAACTATCGGTATCGCTAGCGGACTATCGGACTATCGGTATCGGTATCGAACTATCGGTATCGGTATCTGTAGTGCCCCGTCCCGCAAAGTCAATCGGAGGAATCGAAACGCCGACGGCGTTTGGACTTAGCCTTGCAACGGCTTGCTCGGAGACATCGCTCAGGTGGGGTAGTTTCGGTGAACTCTCCTCATCTTTGCCTTCACATAATAAATCGTGTTTTCAACTTGCACAAGTTAGGCTTGATAATAAAAGCTACGCATCCACATAGCTAAGGGAATAATCCCGACGGTTTGAATCGAGTTAGAACATGGAAAACGTCCCACTGTCGGCTTAGAGTTGGTGCACGTCGTGCTTTGAAAATGACACTCGGTCCTTCGTCCCGTGGCTTGGGAGAAGGAAAGTTGGTCTGCGGTACAAAAGCTGAGAGTTAGCCTAAGTCATAGGCGTCGCCGCACAAATGCTTGCTAAAGCATGCACGGTTCTGTCCCGCAAGGCTTGGCATAGCCTTTGCTCGTCCCTTGGGTTAAGTTGTAGGCTTGAGTGAGTTAGGCAAAGTAATGCCGGTCGACCTAAGTTATTCTACGTGCTGTCCCGCTCATTCTGCGGTTGTCAAGTTAAATAGTCCCACGATCCCAAGGCCCGTCATATGAAGTATGACTTGGGCGACAGCGTTGCGTCGAACACGAGTCGGTTTAGAGGCACGAGCCACGGTTGGTTCAGTGGAAAGTTATCCACGGTCGGTCGACACTTAAAGGAAACACGCTATGTTCAAGTTAAGTTGGAAGGCTATGCAGTAGCCGTTCCCTGAGTTCAAAGAATGTTAAGTCTAAGCGATGGTTAGTCGCCGAGGCAACCCTGGTTAGGGGCTCTGCAAAGGAAGTATGAAAAAGGGAAAGAGTTAAAACAACCAAGTAAATGAATTGATCACATAACAAGCCCAAACTGTATCCTAAAACACTCCATGTAACCCTTATGAACTTGGACAACTTGTCGACAAGGGGTGGTTTCTTCGAGCGGAGACCCGCGGCCACGGGACCGTCTCGGCCTAGGAAGAAACTAGTTGTAGCCGAGCTGGGTAATAGGCAACGCTGGTTAGGCGATCGGTATGTCGGGGACTTTCATCGGGGCTCGCTACTTGCGTTGAAAGGGTCCCGAGTACCAGGCTACGTCCAAGGCGGCTGGTTAGGCCAATCCCATAACAAACACTTAATAATAATTGTTGTTTTCAACTAATATGGTAAGTTTGGTGTCGGCACGGGCGGCAATCCGTGTGTGTGTGACGGTGGATTGAGTTGAATATGTATGAGTTAAATAGACACAATGTCGGAGCCTAAGATTTGGCTACAGCGAAGGCGACGTGCTTCGGCACGAGATGTGGCGTCGACTGTTAAGTTGCGAGTTAAGTCAAAAAGGGCCGTAGGGCATGTTGTGTGAAGTTGCGTTGAGTTATGAGGCACGGCCGCGTTGTCACAACACAAGTATAAGCAAGACTAAACAAGGAGGCGCTGCCTCGAAGATATTGAAACACGAATTGAGTTATGGCACGACCGAGTCGTTACGTCCCAAAGTTTGGCTAGAAAGACAGGTATAAGTCGGTGCGTCGACAATGCTAGCACGAGAAAGGTCTAGAGGCAAGGAAATGGAGTCCTTCGTGTAGCTGCGTCTCTGATTATGGCCGTAAGGCAAACACGACTTGATAGGTAACGTTGTCGGCACGAGAAGTGGTCTAGCGACAAAGTATGAGTTAACGTTGACATTACAAGCACGGGATGGTTCTGATACACAAGTTGCGCTAAGGCGTCGGTCCTAAAACTGATCCTAAGGCAAGAATAGAAAGACAATCGTAAAGGGTTTATGTTGCACAAAGTAAATGAACGTGTAGGTTTTGTAGGGGGTGGGCGAGAAGCTCACTCCACCAGTACAGTGGTACTGACACCCACACAGTGTTTCATGTGCAGGCACAGGTAGAAGCTCGTGGCGCGGAGCTCGCTTGGATGCGTCGAGGCACGGAGTTCCTTGGCGAGTCGAAGCGTGCGGTCGCGTGATCTGAAGACTTATACAGGACGTAATGTATGGACATCGCCTTCCGAAGCTTCCGCTGGAATCAAGTGTTGTATCGAGAGATGAGAGAGAGCAGAGTGACTTGTAAAATGAGAGAAAAGTGAGACTTGAGAGACTTGTAATTGGCCTTGCGCCCACAATGTAATTCTTGTATTCAATATCAATAAAAGAGAGCTTTCTTTGAAATACTTGTGTTCATGTGTTCTTTAAATTCCGCTGCAATATATTCAATGTCTCTGCACGGGACTTCTGTGCGACGACCCCGTCGCAGCCGCTGTAATCGGCCGTTATGGAACCCGCCTTGCACGAGCGCAATCTAGGCTCGTGCGGCATCACGCCTCAGCGAGGACGATCGCTCCTACGGGAGCGGGGCGTGACATAGTGGTATCAGAGCACGGCTTTACGTCCTTGGACCGTCAATTGAATTCTTTAACTTCGATGTTTCCGTAAAACTCTGTTGCTTCCGCAAGTTGTTATCGTTGGTACGCTCTCTCTCAAATGTCCCTCGGCATGTCCATACAATAAGTCTAAATATTTTCGAAAGCTCGTACAAGCGTTCAATCTAACGCATCGGTAGGCCGTTGCCAAATGCATCGGTAGGGCCTTTGTGCCGAATGTTACACACTTGACTTGATAGAAAACATGTGCTAATGTAAGCAAAGTCGCACGTATGCCCGAATAGTCCTACGTCGACCTTAGCAAGTTGCGTGCGTGCCTAATCAGTCCAACGTCGACCCTAGCAATTGGGCGTGCAAACTCGGGATATAGTCTGTACAGGATGGCTATGCACACGGCCTTTTGGCTAAGTTGTGTTTCACGTCGCGCACCTTGACCCTTGGTGCAAACGAGTTGCGAGCGATATCGAGTACCGCTCGGTCGGGAACGAAGATATACTTAGAGTGTCTATCGATAGGAACGCTATCGGACTAACGCTTAGGCGTACACGGAAGATTGATTTGGATTTCGAGGAAATAATGCGAACGACTTAGTACGTCGATACGACGCGAGCGACTACGCTAGCGATTCGTCGAACGAATCTGAAGGATGTCTTAGCGCATGACACGAATGTGATTGAGGACTAGATCGTATGGCTTAAATCCGAGTGGTGTATGTGATAGGTTCGAAGAAGAATAAGAATGAGTGTCGACGATTAGTCGAGTGGCTCGAGTCCGAGTGGTGTATGGTTTGTCTTAGAAATTGTTCGAGTGAATATTGAGGATTACGAGTATGTCGGCAAGGCGATGCGATCGCGCAAAGCGTTAGAATGCGTCACGCTTAGTTGGTCGTGACTTCGAAGGTCCCGAACGAGCATCTCGTTCGGACAACTTGTGAACGAGCAACGCGAGTTAGAAAACGATTCGGAACGATGAATGAAAATGAATGGTCTTGATCGAGGAAATTTAGAGGATCGTACGTGCGATATCGGATTGATACAACTGAAATGCGACTTGAGTTTTGAATAATGATCTTGAAACGAGCTTGAGGAAAAGTGACTGAACTTGATCTTGAGTATTGAGAAAATTGAGGAATATCCAACTCGGACAACAGCATCAACGCACGACTCGAAATTGGTTGCAAAGGAAGATCGTCAGGTTACGCATATCGTCGATGGTATTGAGGCGTATCAAAGATCGATATGCGATAACTCGGGGGTACTCTGACTCGGCGAATGACGGTCGTGCAAATGTCATTGTTCCGTTGGACGCTATACTTGAAATATTAAAAATGTGTCGAGGAAAGGATAGACTTGGCTCGAGGACTTTCTAAGTTGAACGAATGACGATCGAACTATCGAACTTGGCTTGGATGAAAACTGGAATGTTTGGATTTGCTTCGTCGACAACCACAATGTTGATGTTCTTGTCTTATGCGAGCGCTACTCCAGCCTCGCACATGCGTCACACCGATTAGGGCGATCACTCTGCGTGAGCGCTGGTATGGTGATTCATACAGCGGGAGTGGTCGAACTTGTACGGTGCGACAATTTGTGCTTCGACTTGTGGTTTGACGTGAAGATAGACTCGAGATTGAATTGGTGTGCTTGTCGATTGAACTTGAGGATTGAGTAGGTCCAATCCGCGTATCGAGAATGAATGAGTCTAAACTCAAACAAGAGTTACGCCCCGATGAGAATGATTATTCCGCGGGAGCGTTGCATGGTGATTCATGAACCGCCGTGGATAATCGGA
Organism: Iris pallida; assembly: GCA_029216955.1. Taxonomy (NCBI): domain Eukaryota; kingdom Viridiplantae; phylum Streptophyta; class Magnoliopsida; order Asparagales; family Iridaceae; genus Iris; species Iris pallida. The sequence continues at coordinate 3,578,457 of JANAVB010011394.1, forward strand.
CTCGCGTGAGATTGGGGCGCAACGTATTGTCGAGCGAGACGACCTCGTGATCGAATACATGAATTGGTTAGAATTGGTGAATTGAAGGAATTTGAATATACACAATGCGTGCCATAATACGAATTAGGTGATCGTGCTTGGTGTTTAGAAATTTGAGTGACGCGAGCTTGGGTAGAAGACCCCATATGATCGACTCTGGTTTGACCCTAGGATAGGGGTCAGTGTTGGCATTATTGTTGGGGAACTATGATTCCAATCCTGACATTGACTTAGCCTCGAAAAGAAATGGCCTAGCGGTTAGGCGAGACGCCATGTTTCATGAGTTATCAGTCGAAGGATTGATCTTGAGGATTGGCATGGATAGATGGCGTGGATCACGAATATAGAAAACCCTGCTCACGAGACTCGGCTGACATGCATATATTTCAGGGACGCCTGGGTATGTGCACGATGCGACTCGAGTGAGAATGACAATTCTCTATCATGCGGCTTGGTTGAATACATGTATTTTGGGGACGCTTGGAATGCACGCAGGATCCAGCCAAGTGATACGTCGAGTTCAAGCAAGGCTTGAAGGATGGGAGTGTGTCGAGACCTTGAAATCGCGTTAAAGGAAAAGATTGATACTAGTGCGAGCGTGGCTCGGAATCGAAGGAACGCGTAGGCGAAATGCGTACGATTAAGTCTTGGCCATAGAAATGGTAGGATGACCTACCTTCAGGATAGTCTCGAGGACGAGACTTGTTCTGAGTGGTGTATGATGTAGTGCCCCGTCCCGCAAAGTCAATCGGAGGAATCGAAACGCCGACGGCGTTTGGACTTAGCCTTGCAACGGCTTGCTCGGAGACATCGCTCAGGTGGGGTAGTTTCGGTGAACTCTCCTCATCTTTGCCTTCACATAATAAATCGTGTTTTCAACTTGCACAAGTTAGGCTTGATAATAAAAGCTACGCATCCACATAGCTAAGGGAATAATCCCGACGGTTTGAATCGAGTTAGAACATGGAAAACGTCCCACTGTCGGCTTAGAGTTGGTGCACGTCGTGCTTTGAAAATGACACTCGGTCCTTCGTCCCGTGGCTTGGGAGAAGGAAAGTTGGTCTGCGGTACAAAAGCTGAGAGTTAGCCTAAGTCATAGGCGTCGCCGCACAAATGCTTGCTAAAGCATGCACGGTTCTGTCCCGCAAGGCTTGGCATAGCCTTTGCTCGTCCCTTGGGTTAAGTTGTAGGCTTGAGTGAGTTAGGCAAAGTAATGCCGGTCGACCTAAGTTATTCTACGTGCTGTCCCGCTCATTCTGCGGTTGTCAAGTTAAATAGTCCCACGATCCCAAGGCCCGTCATATGAAGTATGACTTGGGCGACAGCGTTGCGTCGAACACGAGTCGGTTTAGAGGCACGAGCCACGGTTGGTTCAGTGGAAAGTTATCCACGGTCGGTCGACACTTAAAGGAAACACGCTATGTTCAAGTTAAGTTGGAAGGCTATGCAGTAGCCGTTCCCTGAGTTCAAAGAATGTTAAGTCTAAGCGATGGTTAGTCGCCGAGGCAACCCTGGTTAGGGGCTCTGCAAAGGAAGTATGAAAAAGGGAAAGAGTTAAAACAACCAAGTAAATGAATTGATCACATAACAAGCCCAAACTGTATCCTAAAACACTCCATGTAACCCTTATGAACTTGGACAACTTGTCGACAAGGGGTGGTTTCTTCGAGCGGAGACCCGCGGCCACGGGACCGTCTCGGCCTAGGAAGAAACTAGTTGTAGCCGAGCTGGGTAATAGGCAACGCTGGTTAGGCGATCGGTATGTCGGGGACTTTCATCGGGGCTCGCTACTTGCGTTGAAAGGGTCCCGAGTACCAGGCTACGTCCAAGGCGGCTGGTTAGGCCAATCCCATAACAAACACTTAATAATAATTGTTGTTTTCAACTAATATGGTAAGTTTGGTGTCGGCACGGGCGGCAATCCGTGTGTGTGTGACGGTGGATTGAGTTGAATATGTATGAGTTAAATAGACACAATGTCGGAGCCTAAGATTTGGCTACAGCGAAGGCGACGTGCTTCGGCACGAGATGTGGCGTCGACTGTTAAGTTGCGAGTTAAGTCAAAAAGGGCCGTAGGGCATGTTGTGTGAAGTTGCGTTGAGTTATGAGGCACGGCCGCGTTGTCACAACACAAGTATAAGCAAGACTAAACAAGGAGGCGCTGCCTCGAAGATATTGAAACACGAATTGAGTTATGGCACGACCGAGTCGTTACGTCCCAAAGTTTGGCTAGAAAGACAGGTATAAGTCGGTGCGTCGACAATGCTAGCACGAGAAAGGTCTAGAGGCAAGGAAATGGAGTCCTTCGTGTAGCTGCGTCTCTGATTATGGCCGTAAGGCAAACACGACTTGATAGGTAACGTTGTCGGCACGAGAAGTGGTCTAGCGACAAAGTATGAGTTAACGTTGACATTACAAGCACGGGATGGTTCTGATACACAAGTTGCGCTAAGGCGTCGGTCCTAAAACTGATCCTAAGGCAAGAATAGAAAGACAATCGTAAAGGGTTTATGTTGCACAAAGTAAATGAACGTGTAGGTTTTGTAGGGGGTGGGCGAGAAGCTCACTCCACCAGTACAGTGGTACTGACACCCACACAGTGTTTCATGTGCAGGCACAGGTAGAAGCTCGTGGCGCGGAGCTCGCTTGGATGCGTCGAGGCACGGAGTTCCTTGGCGAGTCGAAGCGTGCGGTCGCGTGATCTGAAGACTTATACATGACGTAATGTATGGACATCGCCTTCCGAAGCTTCCGCTGGAATCAAGTGTTGTATCGAGAGATGAGAGAGAGCAGAGTGACTTGTAAAATGAGAGAAAAGTGAGACTTGAGAGACTTGTAATTGGCCTTGCGCCCACAATGTAATTCTTGTATTCAATATCAATAAAAGAGAGCTTTCTTTGAAATACTTGTGTTCATGTGTTCTTTAAATTCCGCTGCAATATATTCAATGTCTCTGCACGGAACTTCTGTGCGACGACCCCGTCGCAGCCGCTGTAATCGGCCGTTATGGAACCCGCCTTGCACGAGCGCAATCTAGGCTCGTGCGGCATCACGCCTCAGCGAGGACGATCGCTCCTACGGGAGCGGGGCGTGACAGTATCGTACTATCGGTATGGGACTATCGGTATCGGTATCGCACTATCGGTATCGGTATTGAACTATCGGTATTGGTATCGAACTATCGGTATCGGTATCGGTATCCGTATGTACTTAGTATCGATCGTAGCAGATTAGTATCGGTATATCGGTTTGGTATAGGTCGTATCGGATGGTACTGACCTTAGCGAATTGGTATCATCCTATCCGATATGTATCGGCCGTAAAGCTAGGATTCGTACCGGCCTTATCGATTCGGTATCGGCCATATCCGATAGGTATCGGCCGTATCGAATATGTATCGGCCGTATCAGATTAGCATGGTGAAAGGTTTAGTAACAACTGTACTTAGATTTTTCTCTTCTCGAGCTAGAATACCATTGCAAGAGAGTCACGAGAGAGTAAAAAAAATCTCCTATATATTGATGTTTACGAGAGTGATTGGCCAATTACAATAACACACATGCCGCATTTTCCATCAGGGAAGGAGAGATTGAAGGCAGCATATAGAGTTGTATTTCGGAAGAAGACGAACTCCTATAAACTCTTTGTTCACAAAACAATCTATAGACGAACTACTATAAACTCTTTGTTCTGTATTCTCTATAGCTTGTTTTGTGAACAAAGAGTTTGTACGAGTTCTTCTCCCGAAATACAAGTCTATATGTTATTGCTTTCAATCTCTCATTCCTTGATGGAAAATGCAGCATGTGTGTTACTGTAATTGGCCAATCACTCTCGTAAACATTAATATATAAGAGATTTTTTTACTATCTCGTGACTCTTTTGCAATGGTATTCTAGCTCGAGAAGAGAAAAATCTAAGTACAGTTGTTACTAAACCTTCCACCATGCTAATCTGATACGACCGATACATATCCGATACGGCCGATACCTATCGGATATGGCCGATACCGAATCGATAAGGCCGGTACGAATCATAGCTATACGTCCGATACATATCGGATAGGACGATACCAATTCGTCAAGGCCAATACCAATTTGATACGGCCTATACCAAACCTATACGGCCGTTACATATCGAATTTTGTCATCGAAGACGACGAATGCATGGAGACATGCAGAACCTTGTACGAGATATGGTGTACGATGCGACAGGGCCTAATTTTGATCCAGAGGATCCTAATCCCGAGGCGAAGGAGTTCTATGATATGTTTCAGGATGCTGAAACTTCTTTATATCCTGGTTGTGAGCCACATTCCGTACTGTCAGTGATGATGCGGTTGTTGAACATAAAGTCCGATTTTAACTTGCCACAAACTTGCTATGATCAGATTATACAACTAATCAAGGAGGTGTTACCGAAGGAATCAAAAGAGCTTCCAAAAAAACTTCTACAAGTCAAAGATGATGGTCCGACAACAGGGACTGGAATACGAGAAGATAGATTGTTGTCGCAACGGATGCATGTTGTACTACAAGGAGAACGAGGATATAGAAAGTTGCAGCTTCTGTAATGCGGATCGTTACAAGCCAGTCAGAGAAAAAAGAAAGTCAACTAGAAAACGACGTCCTTACAAGTATATGCATTACTTGTCGATCACGAAGCGCTTGCAGAGGATGTATATGTCTCAGAATACAACAGAACACATGACGTGGCACAACGAAGAACGCACAAAGGACGATGAAGAATTGTCACATCCTTCGGATGGAGAGGTGTTGAAATATTTCGATTTTCGTCATCCAGATTTTGCTGCAGAGCCTAGAAATATACGCATGGGACTATATTCTGATGGCCTCGCCCCTTTCGGGCACTCGGGATCTCAATACTCCTGCTGGCCGGTCATTCTGATCCCATACAATCTGCCACCATGGATGTGTATGAAGACTCCTTATATGTTCTTGACAGCTATCATACCGGGTCCCAAAAATTCGACGAAGAATATCGATATATATTTACAGCCGTTGGTGGATGAGCTGAAACAACTGTAGGAGATCGGCGTCGCGACCTATGATATTTCCAGGAAACAGAACTTTCAGATGAGAGCTTCACTGATGTGGACAATCAATAATTTTCCTGCATACGGTATGCTGTCGGGATGGATTACTCACGGCACCATGTCTTATCCGATATGCATGCAAAATAGTAAGGCGTTCTGCCTTAAGCATGGAGGAAAAACTTTTTTCTTTGATTGTCATCGTCAATTTCTGTCCGCGATTCATCCTTGGAGAAAGAACAAGGACACGTTCAGAGTTGGAAAACAAGAATTTTCTCATCCGCCTGCCAGATTATCGAGATACGATATTTGGGAAGATGTAAAGGACTTGCCCACTGTAATGGAAGATTCATCGAACAATTGTGTCGATGGGTTCGGACAAACCCATAACTGGACCAAACGAAGTATCTTCTGGACTTGCCTTATTGGAAAGATAATCTTATAAGGCATAATCTTGATGTTAAGCATATTGAAAAGAATGTGTTCGATAATATTTTCAATACCGTCATGGATATTAAAGGAAAGACGAAGGACAATCCAAAAGCAAGACAAGACATTGCCGAGATATGCAAGCGTCCTTATCTAAACTTGATACAAAGGGGAGCTGGTGGACAAATAACTAAGCCCATAGCACAATACACATTGAGCAAGGAAGATAGATTAATAATCTGCAAGTGGGTATCTACTTTAAAATTTTCCGACGGCTATGTGTCGAATTTGTCTAGATGCGTTGATCTCAATGAACGCAAGCTAACGGGAATGAAGAGTCATGACTGCCACGTATTTATGGAAAGATTACTGCCCATTGCTTTGAAGGAGCTGTTGCCTTCTGCTGTATGGGTTCCGTTGGCCGAACTATCAATATTCTTTAGAGATATTTGTTCAACTAAGTTGACTGTGCAACACATGGTTGAACTTGAGGAGAAGATTATCTTAACAATTTACAAGTTGGAGAAAATATTTCCTCCTGGCTTCTTCGACAACATGGAGCATCTACCGATTCATCTAGCATACGAAGTCCGTGTCGGTGCATCTGTTCATTATCAATGGATGTACCCATTTGAAAGGTACATAAAAATTGATATAATTTAAGTTGAATTTCAGTGAGTTTTAAAATTCATTCTTAATTCTCAATATAATTTGTCTCTAGATACCTACACCATCTAAAGAAGAAAGTTGGCAACAAGGCTCATATAGAGGCTTCGATATGCGAAGCATATCTTATCGAAGAGGAGTCAAACTTCTGCTCCATTTATTTCGATACTCATGTTAAGACAAATCGAAATAGACCTCAAAGGAATGATGAGGACGTTGAAGATGGAGATATATTCAATGTAACAGGCAAGCCTGTTGGGGCTAGTAAAAAATAGTGGTTGACTGACGACGAGTATGATGCCGCTCACCGATATGTCTTGTTAAACTGTGACATACAAGAAGTGAGAGATTTGGAGAAGTAAGTCAGTACACTTGCACTCGTTATAATCTCGAATTTGATGAAGTAAGCGACTACACTTATATGTTTTTATTTTCTCTAATAGTGTATTTAGAGATGAAGTCAAAATGAGGACACCCGATATTACCGATGAGGGACTTCAAAGAAAGGTTGATGTCCCTTCAAAGAAAGGTTGATTGTATATTTTCGTCATAGTTTCGCAAATACGTAAGTAACTGAGATTATAATTGTGGTTGATTTTATATATTCTTATAAAATACGTAAGTAACTGAGATTAGAAATATATAATCTAAAATATTTACATTATAAATATTTATTTACAGGTTTTATTGCCTGAAACAACACTCACTAATGAGAGTATTCGTTATCTGGCATTGGGACCGAAGAGGCAAACAAAGACTTGGCCAGGCTATGCCGTTAATGGCTTCAGATTTAAGGCAACTCAGAATGCTATAAATGTCAAATTTATCAATGACGACATCAGTACCAAGGATTCTAGTATTTGCATAAGAGGCACCATCTATGACGACGAACCAGACTTTGACTATTATGGAGTACTTCGGGATATTGTAGATTTATAATATATTGGCCCATATGATATGCATATTGTGATGTTCAAATGTGAGTGGTTCGATACGACACCAAATATCGGTTGGAGAATCGATAAACAATTTGGATTTGTCGATATAAATCATCGCAGGAGGTATAGAGGGTCCGATACATTTACGATAGCAAATCAGGCTGTTCAAGTCTACTATACAAGCTACCCAAGGCGTCGTAGAGATCGATTTGACTGGTAGGCAATATGCAAGATTAAATCTAGAAATACATTCAACGTTGGAGACCCAGCATACCAAGAGGACCAGATCGAAAAGTCCCAATACTTGGGACAACACTTGGATACAATGGATGTTGAAGATATTATTAGGAAAATAGAGGGAAGGAAGAGGTTAATACATAAGACTTAGCTGTTAACCAGGGGAGAAAGAGGCGTCTTGTCCCAAATATTGAGACAGAAGAAGAAGAAGAAGAAGAGGAAGAAGAAGATGAATTTGATGGGGATGAGGATACAGATGAAATCGACGATGAAGATAATGATGAGGATGAGGATGAGGAGGAGGATGATGATGAAGACGAGGCCGAGGATGAGAACAAAGAAGATGATTAGGTTAAATATTGTTGTATACTAAAAACACTTCCAATTACGTGAATTAAGTTTGACCTCATAAAAGCAATTACATGAATTCATGTTTTTTCGTTCGATTATTTACTTATTGCAGATGGCACTCCTAGTCTTTTTCGTCGCGGCGACACTCGTCTCCCTACTGGTGGTATATATATTTTAGTTTAGAATTTTATATTCATTTACACTTTTATATTGTTAATTATGTTTATGTGTTCTATTTACATGTCATGATGGCTGGCCGTGGTCATGGTTCTGGTGGTGGTCGTGGTGCTGGTGCTGGCGGTGGTGGTGGTCGTGGTCGTGGTCGTAGTGGTGCTGGTGGTCATGGTCGCATTCAATCTTCTCGGGATGTGACCCCATCCAGCGAGCCCGACCCGGAGAGTACCCCGGGCACAGACGCATCACGCCGTCGATCGACTACTTCATCGAGGCATGAGTCTGGATCTGCTAGCGGATCCATTTTGCTATCGGACCCACCAGCAGACCCACCAGCGGATCCACCAGTGGATCCCCCAGTTACTGCACAGTGGGCCCTAGACTACCCCCATATTCGGTTCCATCCGGTTACTGGGGAGTACATGCGCGGACCCGCGGATCCTCCGACGGCACCAGAGAGGCCGAGAGGCGAGTTCCGACGAGAGCTATGGCCCGCGGGGACCTCGTAAGTAAATTTAAGATAATTTATTAAATTTCTTTCATTTATTCAAGTTAATAATCCAGTCGTTTCTTCTTTATAGGTTTTTTTCGTTTAATGTTGCCAGGGCTCTTGGAGAAATTATCAGGGCTAACTTCCATGGTCCCTACCTCAACTTTTCGTCGGTGTCCCCAAACTTGAAATACGTCTGGCTCGACGAGTTGAGGGTATATATCTATATCTTCTAGTTAATTATTAGTTACTCTTTAATCAACTATTTTTTAAATTACGTGATAATTGAATTTGTATGTTAGATGACGTACTGGTGGCCCCCCCCATCGCGAGGACGCGATCCGCAGGACCTACAAAAGTGCTACCTCGAAGAAGATACGGGATATGATTCATGACCAAAAAATGGGGCAAACGAGGCCGAATTGGATCCGTCAGGACTATTATGAGGACCTCTTAGATATGATGAATACTCCTACGTACAAGGTGAAATCGGAGAAGGCGAAGGCGAACCGACGGGCCGCGGGGCTTTATACGGGGGGATCAAGGCTCCACGCAGCGACGCTTGCAGATCTGGTGAGATACCGTAAATTTATTTCACTATCGAATTAGGTATTATTAATATATGGAGTTAATTAAGTTCTACGAAAATTTCGTATGCAGACCCAACGGGCAGTGAAGGAGGGAAGGGCGCCAGAATCGGTCACCATGCACGACGTCTTCCAGCATACGTACAAGAGACGGAAAGACGGGAGCTTCGTCGACGAGAGGGCCAAGGAGACTGATGTAAGTACTTATGTTTATGAGATTTATGTTATAATTAAAAGTATTCAGACTATAACTTAGGTAAACTTAGGATTCACACTTAGCTTAGTGAAACATAGGATTTAGATTACAACTTAGGTAAATCTTATAATAAAAACATATTCATTTGATAGGCTGCGTATCATGAGGCCCTTAGTCGGGCTCAGTTAACTGAGACCGAGGATGTCGGTAAAACGACGCTCGCCCGGACGCCCTCTTCTTTGGCCTCTCGCAATGACTTGTTCGTAGATACCGTCGGCGGCTTTAAGAAAGGGCACTTGTACGGAGTCGGCTTCCTAGGGCCGTTGCACATGGCGACTCAGAGATTTCTACCGACACCGTCTCCTCCCGCGGCCCCAGCAGACGATGATGTTAGGTCGCAGCTTACGCAGCTGCACGAGACGGTGTCGTCCTTACGGAAGCAAATTGCCACGTACTTTTTGCCTCCATCTGCTGCTGCCGGTCCGTCTGCTGCTGGTGTCGGTCCATCTTCTACTGGTGCCGGTCCGTCGACTGCTGCTCCCGATCCTTCTTCTGTCGGTCATCTTTCTTTCAACCCTGCTGCCCCTCTGGTACCGTCTCCGACTGTGACGACACTCCTTGATCTCATGTTGCCAGAGCAGCTACGCCGACTTTCGAGCAGTGTCTACGACGACTTGTTGCCGTACCTAGTAGAGCAGTACATTCGTCGGTCACAACAGGGATTACAACACCGGACAATCGAACTCCTCCTCCTCCTTAAAGTATTGTAATTAAGAAAATTTGTAATATTTGTGGGAATTTTGGAATATTTATGGGAATTTCAGATTATAACGACGGATATTAGTTTATGATTTCAGAATATTTATGATAATTTTATATTGGTGTGTATTATATATTTGGTCTATGTGATTGTTAAATAATTGGTGTGCATAATATATTTGGTCTATGTGATTGTTGGATAATTGGTGTGCGTTATATATTGGTTTGGTTTATGTATATTTGTGTGAACAGGGAAAGCTCTGCATTTTTTTCAAAAAAATCTCAGTTAGCGACGGACTAGTGACCGCTTAGCGATGGATGTTTCCAATTTTCGACTACCTTTCGACGGAATATCCGTCGCTACCTGGAGATTTGAAACTGTTTTCAGTTAGCGACGGGTGGTTGATGGATTAGCGTCGGACAATCCGTCGCAAAGGTTCTGGAAGTACCTAGTTCGACGGAATAGCGACGGAACATCCGTCACCAAGGTTCTGGAAATGCATGACATTTCCAGAACCATGGCGACTGTAGTGCCCCGTCCCGCAAAGTCAATCGGAGGAATCGAAATGCCGACGACGTTCGGACTTGGCCTTGAAACGGCGACTCCAAGACATCGCTCAGGTGGGGGAGTTTCGGTGAACTTACCTCATCTCTGCCTTCACTTAATAATTCGTGTGGTTTCAACTTGCACAAGTAGGCTAATATAAAAGCAACGAACGCACATAGCTAAGGGAGTAATCCCGACCCGTCGGAATGTTTTAGAACATGAAAAATGGTCCCACGGTCTCAATAGAAGTCGGCTCAGCGTGCTTTAAAATGACACTCGGTCCTTCGTCCCGTGGCTTGGGAGAAGGAAAGTTGGTATTCGACACAAACGATGAGTTAGCCTAAGTCATAGGCGTCGCCCGCACAAATGCTCGATAGAGCATGCACGTTTCCACTGCGCAAGGCTTGGCATAGCCTTGGCTCGTCCCTCGGGTTAAGTTGTAGGTTTGAGTAAGTTAGGCAAAGTTATGCCGATCGACCTAAGTCATTCTAAGTGCCGTCCCGCTCGTTCTGCGGTTGTTAAGTCAAATAGTCCCACGATCTCAAGGGCCGTCATATAACGTATGACTTGGGTGATAGCGTCGCGTAGTACGGAAGTCAGTTAAAGGCACGAGGCACGGTTGGCACGATGTAAAGTTAGCCACGGTCCATGGCGCTTAAGGAACACGTTTTGTTGAAGTTAAGTTCGAAGGCTAAGTAGTAGTCGTTCCCTCGAGTTCAAAGGTGTTTCGAGGCGGTCCCTCGGTTGGGAGCCTCGCATCCTATCTATGTTAAGGTGTTTCGAGGCGGTCCCTCGGTTGGGAGTCTCGCGTTCCTATCCACGTTGAGTACTCGAGGCGGTCCCTCGGTTGGGAGTCTCGCGTTCCTGTCCACGTTAAATGTTTCGAGGCGGTCCCTCGGTTGGGAGTCTCGCGGTCCCGAGGCACGTTATGCCAAGTATGATTCAGAGCACGAGTTGCTGAGCGTAGTTCCGATCGTACCAACAAATAGGCCATGCATTTACGTGAGTTTAGATGTCTCGTAGGTGCGTGGTCATTGGACACCTTGTCGACAAGGATTTCTGCCTAGACTGGTTATACGCCGGGGCACCGGGCCCAGTCATCCTAGGAGGTAGACGTTATAGCAACGCATGCTTTATCTGCGTGGGTAGTCGGGGGCTTTCCATGGGGCTAGCTACCTTGCATCGAAGGACCCGCCGCCTACCCGAGCTATGTCCGCGATGGCTTGTCATGCCAGTGGCCTTTCATATAGATAATTGGCGTGCTATGCGGCGAATCCGCATGCACGGTGTCGGTCGTAACGAAGGAAATGTAAGCACGATATGCGATGTGTTGTGAAATGTGTGCCCGGTTGCACCAACGTGTTATAAAGCCTACGATTCGGTTATACGTAAAGACACGTGCTTCGGCACGAGATATGTTGTCGTACTTGAGTTCTCAACATCGGTTTCACAAGTTGGGTTATACGTTTCGAGTTAAGTCGAGAAGAGCCGTAGGGCAAGTATTTGACACGACCTAGTCGTTACGTCCGAGAGTGTGGTACGAAAGGCAAGTATGAGTCGGTACGTTGACAATGCAAGCACGAGAAAGGTCTAGAGGCAAAGTATGGGTACGTTATTAGTGCAAGGCACGAAGATGGTCTAAAGACACTAAATAGGCCGAGCGTCGGTCCTAAAATCGATCCTAAGGCAAGACTAGAAAGACAATCGTAAAAGGGGGGCTTGTGTTGCACAAAGTAAAATAAGCGTGTCGGTTTTGTATGGGTGGGCGAGGAGCTCACTCCACCAGTACAGTGGTACTGACACCCACACAGTGTTTATGTGCAGGCACAGGTAGAAGCTCGTGGCGCGGAGCTCGCTTGGATGCGTCGAGGCACGGAGTTCCTTGGCGATTCGAAGCGTGCGGTCGCATGGATCGAAAGACTTATACGGGACATAATGTATGGACATCGCCTTCCGAAGCTTCCGCTGGATTCAAGATTGTATCGAGAGATGAGAGAGAGCAGAGTGATTTGTAATGTGAGACGAGTGGATATTGAGTGATTGTAATCTCGGCCTTGTGCCCCCAATGTAACCGTTGTTTCGATATCAATAAAAGAGCTTCTTTTGTATAACTTGTGTTTCGTTCTATATTTCCGCTGCGTGTTCAATGTCTCTGCTCGGGACTTCTGTGCGACGACCCGTCGCAGCCGCTGTAATCGGCCGTTATGGAACCCGCCTTGCACGAGTGCAATCTAGGCTCGTGCGGCATCACGCCTTAGCGAGGACGATCGCTCTTATACGGGAGCAGGGCGTGACATAATGGTATCAGAGCACGGCTATACGTCCTTGGATTACCGATTGAATTCTTTAACTCCGTTGTTCCGCAAACTCTGAATTGTGCTTCCGCAACGTGATATCGTTGGTGTGCTCTCTCTCAAATGTCCCTCGGCATGTCCATACAATAAGTCTAATATTTTCGAAAGCTCGTAAAGCGTTCAATCGAACGTATCGATAGGTGGGGCCCTTGGGCCGAACGGTGCCGACCTTGAGTTGATAGAAAATGCGTGCTAAGTTAGCAAGTCGCGTGCGTGCCTAACGAGTCCTACGTGAGAAAACGAGCACACGAGACCGAAGTATAGTTCGAACGGGATGGTTATGCACGTAGCCTTTGGCTATGTTGTGCCGATTATCGCGCACGTCGACCTTTGGTGCAAACGAGTCGTAACCGAGATTAAGTACCGCTTGGTCGAAAACGATGACACACTTGGAGTGTATATCGATAGGAACGTTATCAGACAAACGCTTAGGCGTACACGGAAGATTGTTCTGGATTTTGAGGAATAGTGCGAACGACTTAGTGCGTCGATGCGACGTGAACGATTACGCTAGGGATTTGTCGAACGAATCCGAAACATGTCTTAGCGAATAACGTGAACGTGATTTGGTCTAGATTGGATAACTCGAATCCGAGTGGTGTATGGTCCGTCTTGGAAATCATTCGAACAAAAGATTGAGGATTACACGAGTACGAAATGCGAAAATGATTGAGTAGGTCAAATCGGATTGAAGGAAAGCGATACGGATCGTATACGAAACGTTAGCACGGCAGGTAGATAGCGTGCGTAAAATGTTCAAAATTTGAAAATTACACAAACGACTCTGAGGATTGAAATCGATGTGCTCGATGGTTTGAGTTAGCACGAAATGATGCGAATTGAGGAAATACGTTGGTCGACGACTTAAGATAGACGGATAAACGATACGTGAAATTGAGTTGAAGAAAATTGATATTGTGAGCGATTGGAGGAGATTATCCAGTCGGACGATAGCATCATTCGCACGACTCGAAATTTGTTGCAAAGGAAGATCGTCAGGTTACGCATATCGTCGATGGTATTGAGGCGTATCAAAGATCGATATACGATAACTCGGGGGTACTCTGACACGGTGAATGACGATCGTACAAGAGTTATCGTTCCGATGGATGCAATACTTAAGATTTTGATTTGAGACAAACATTGGATGAAAGTGATCGTGTCTTGATGGTTACGCGGATAACCACAGCGTCGACAGTCTTGTCTTGTGTGAGCGCAACTCCAGCCTCGTACATGCGTTGTGTCAGATATGGGACGATCATTCCGCGTGAGCGCTGACATGGTGATTCATGTCGCGGGAATAATCGAACTCAAAAAAATCAGGATACGGCAACTTCGATTGTCTCGACTTGTCGGTTTGATGCGAAGGCAAATTCGAAGATTTAAAGGACTTGTGATTGACGAGTGAGTGAAAACTTGAGGATTGAGTAGGTCCAATCCGCGCATCGAGAATGAACGAGTCTAGACACGAAAACAAGTGTTACGCCCCGATGAGAATGATTATTCCGCGGGAGCGTTGCATGGTGATTCATGAACCACCGTGGATGATCGGACTCGCGTGAGATCGGAGCGTGGCATATTGTTAAGTCAGACGACCTTGTGATCGATTACGTGGATTGGAATAGATGATTCGGAAACGTAAAATATAAATTACGGTTTAAGGATGAATTGTGTCGTAGCGTGCTTGATTTGAGAATGGATGATAGGCGAATTAATGTCGAACGTGTTCGAAGAGATAGACGATACGAAATAGCTTGATGAACGAGCGATACGTTTTTATCGAGAAATCGGTTGAAACGTGATTTATCGTAGGATGGCTTTACCGAACGGTACGGACCCTGTACGACAAATGTGGGGATGTGCGTAGGAAATCGATGCTCGATGTTTAGAAATCGAAATGATGCGAGCTTGGGTAGAAAACCCCGTACCAACGATTTGGTTTGACCTTAGGATGGGGTCAGTGTTGATATCGTTGTTTGGGAACTATGATTCCAGTACTGACGAAAAGACATAGCCTAGCGGTTAGGCAGGCGTTCGAGCGCAAAGCGATAGTAGTTACGAAGGCACTACTCGTGAGTCATGGCTGACATGCACGTATATCAGAGACGTCCGAATATGTGCACGATCCGACTCAAGTGGTGATGGCGGATTCTCTATCACGAGGCTTGGCTGAAATGCATGTATTTTGGGGACGCCTGGAATACGTGCACGATCCAACTAAGTGATACGTTGAATCAAGTGAGACGTGAGGAACGGGAAACTGTCGAGGATTTTGAAATCGTGAGTTTCAAAGAAATGTTGATGGTAATACGATCATTGATTTGAAATGAGTTCAAATATTGGTTAATCGATTGGTGTGCCTTACGACTAAGTTAGCGATAGCACGAGCGTGGCTCGAAATCGAAGAAACGCGTAGGCAGAATGTATACGATTAAGTTTTGGCCATAAAAATGGTAGGATGGTTTACCTTCAGGAAAGTCTCGAGGACGAGACTTGTTCTGAGTGGTGTATGTTGTAGTGCCCCGTCCCGCAAAGTCAATCGGAGGAATCGAAATGCCGACGACGTTCGGACTTGGCCTTGAAACGGCGACTCCAAGACATCGCTCAGGTGGGGGAGTTTCGGTGAACTTACCTCATCTCTGCCTTCACTTAATAATTCGTGTGGTTTCAACTTGCACAAGTAGGCTAATATAAAAGCAACGAACGCACATAGCTAAGGGAGTAATCCTGACCCGTCGGAATGTTTTAGAACATGGAAAATGGTCCCACGGTCTCAATAGAAGTCGGCTCAGCGTGCTTTAAAATGACACTCGGTCCTTCGTCCCGTGGCTTGGGAGAAGAAAAGTTGGTATTCGACACAAACGATGAGTTAGCCTAAGTCATAGGCGTCGCCCGCACAAATGCTCGATAGAGCATGCACGTTTCTACTGCGCAAGGCTTGGCATAGCCTTGGCTCGTCCCTCGGGTTAAGTTGTAGGTTTGAGTAAGTTAGGCAAAGTTATGCCGATCGACCTAAGTCATTCTAAGTGCCGTCCCGCTCGTTCTACGGTTGTTAAGTCAAATAGTCCCACGATCTCAAGGGCCGTCATATAACGTATGACTTGGGTGATAGCGTCGCGTAGTACGGAAGTCAGTTAAAGGCACGAGGCACGGTTGGCACGATGTAAAGTTAGCCACGGTCCATGGCGCTTAAGGAACACGTTTTGTTGAAGTTAAGTTCGAAGGCTAAGTAGTAGTCGTTCCCTCGAGTTCAAAGGTGTTTCGAGGCGGTCCCTCGGTTGGGAGCCTCGCGTCCTATCTACGTTAAGGTGTTTCGAGGCGGTCCCTCGGTTGGGAGTCTCGCGTTCCTATCCACGTTGAGTACTCGAGGCGGTCCCTCGGTTGGGAGTCTCGCGTTCCTGTCCACATTAAATATTTCGAGGCGGTCCCTCGGTTGGGAGTCTCGCGTTCTTATCCACGTTAAGTATTCGAGGCGGTCCCTCGGTTGGGAGTCTCGCGGTCCCGAGGCACGTTATGCCAAGTATGATTCAGAGCACGAGTTGCTGAGCGTAGTTCCGATCGTACCAACAAATAGGCCATGCATTTACGTGAGTTTAGATGTCTCGTAGGTGCGTGGTCATTGGACACCTTGTCGACAAGGATTTCTGCCTAGACTGGTTATACGCCGGGGCACCGGGCCCAGTCATCCTAGGAGGTAGACGTTATAGCAACGCATGCTTTATCTGCGTGGGTAGTCGGGGGCTTTCCATGGGGCTAGCTACCTTGCATCGAAGGACCCGCCGCCTACCCGAGCTATGTCCGCGATGGCTTGTCATGCCAGTGGCCTTTCATATAGATAATTGGCGTGCTATGCGGCGAATTCGCATGCACGGTGTCGGTCGTAACGAAGGAAATGTAAGCACGATATGCGATGTGTTGTGAAATGTGTGCCCGGTTGTACCAACGTGTTATAAAGCCTACGATTCGGTTATACGTAAAGACACGTGCTTCGGCACGAGATATGTTGTCGTACTTGAGTTCTCAACATCGGTTTCACAAGTTGGGTTATACGTTTCGAGTTAAGTCGAGAAGAGCCGTAGGGCAAGTATTTGACACGACCTAGTCGTTACGTCCGAGAGTGTGGTACGAAAGGCAAGTATGAGTCGGTACGTTGACAATGCAAGCACGAGAAAGGTCTAGAGGCAAAGTATGGGTACGTTATTAGTGCAAGGCACGAAGATGGTCTAAAGACACTAAATAGGCCCAGCGTCGGTCCTAAAATCGATCCTAAGGCAAGACTAGAAAGACAATTGTAAAAGGGGGGCTTGTGTTGCACAAAGTAAAATAAGCGTGTCGGTTTTGTATGGGTGGGCGAGGAGCTCACTCCACCAGTACAGTGGTACTGACACCCACACAGTATTTATGTGCAGGTACAGGTAGAAGCTCGTGGCGCGGAGCTCGCTTGGATGCGTCGAGGCACGGAGTTCCTTGGCGATTCGAAGCGTGCGGTCGCATGGATCGAAAGACTTATACGGGACATAATGTATGGACATCGCCTTCCGAAGCTTCCGCTGGATTCAAGATTGTATCGAGAGATGAGAGAGAGCAGAGTGATTTGTAATGTGAGAGGAGTGGATATTGAGTGATTGTAATCTCGGCCTTGTGCCCCCAATGTAACCGTTGTTTCGATATCAATAAAAGAGCTTCTTTTGTATAACTTGTGTTTCGTTCTATATTTTTGCTGCATGTTCAATGTCTCTGCTCGGGACTTCTGTGCGACGACCCGTCGCAGCCGCTGTAATCGGCCGTTATGGAACCCGCCTTGCACGAGTGCAATCTAGGCTCGTGCGGCATCACGCCTTAGCGAGGACGATCGCTCTTATACGGGAGCGGGGCGTGACAGCGACGGATTATCTGCCACTAGTCAGTCGCTACGTCGACGGATGAGCGACGGAGTCACGACGACATATCCGTCGCCATGGTTCTGGAAATACCAAGCATTTCCAGAACATGGTCGACGGATTATCCGTCAGGATTCCGTCGCTAATCCGTCCTTTGTTAGCAACGACGATCGACGGAATAGCGACGGAACAATACACTATGATACGCTGTTACAACGGTTTACCGACAGACTGTTCCGTCGCTAGCGTCTACACAGTTCAGTATTTAAAACTTGAAATCGACGAAAGACAGTCGGAAAGTCGTCGCTAATGCATCGTATTGTGACAACAAAAAGTCGTCGCTATTCCGTCGCTTGACGACTACTTAGCGACGAGCTAATTGCCGACGGATTATTTTGACCAAGATCCGTCAGTAATTGGTCGCTAATATTGATTGTCGACGGATGGACGATGGATCTGGTCGTCGCTAAATCGACATATTTTGGTAGTGCTCTTAATCTTGTATCAGGTGACTCAGGTCTTGGAGGCCCTCGTGTGATTACATATTACTTCTCATTCGGGTATTGATCATTATTTATTTTATTATATGTTCTCATCAACAAAAGAATTTGAAGCCAGATTTTGACATTTTAATTGTAAGTACGTCTTCTATCTAAAACATCTTTATGATAATGTGTAATGTGCTTGAATATAGATAATTTGAGCTTTGGTTATTTTGTTTAGTAACTACCTATAGATTCAATTATAACAATGAAGGGCATCTCCAGAGGATTTGGTAAAGACATAGAATAATACATTTTAAAAATATGAATAAATAAATTTAGGGCCACATTTTGAGATTCGCACAGGGCCTTCAATTATTCAGGATCGACCCTGACAGTGGTGTTCCTTTCATTGCTATTCAAAATAACAGTTTCAAGCTAATAACATAAGCTATTAGACAGTTTGGTCCATGATTACCTACGCCAAGTCGATATCGCTATTAAGAACTCTCTAAAAAATTATGAAGATGAGTGGGTCATATCCGGTTGTTCCATTATAACTGATGCTTGGACCGACCGTCAAAGGAGGAGCATACTTGAACCTAGGAGGAGCTTTAGGATCACGAGAGAACTTGATGACAAATAGTTTATCTCGGAGGCTGAAGAAGATGATGCAGATAATGACTTTGTTGACCAAAATCGGATCACAGTCAACCTAATCTTGACAATTAACAAAACAATATTTGTCGTAGTCCAATTTGACACATCGAGCTCGAAATCAATCTACTCAGCTCATTTGTTCCAGTTCACAGCTGCTTGGAGTTTTACCACTTTATTGTATACTGAAGTCTGTATTTTTATTATTCTTGAGTATAGGATGATGTACGTTGGATCATACTGAGCACTTTGGGCTAGCCATAGCTTTATAGGTTGACTTAGCCCAAATCCCAATCAACCCATTCATCCAAAAGCCCACAAAGAACATTTTGTCCCTAGAAGACAGAGTTCGGGCCGAACTCTGTCTCACACAGAGTTCGGGCCGAACTCGGTCCCCTAAAATTTAGGATGCTAATTTTTAGGTATTGATCACTACTAGTTGTCCAACGGCCAAAATTTGAATTATTTATACCGAATTCTGGCCGAATTCTGCCTACCCCGAATCCTATAAATAGGCCTTGTAACATCCAGTTTTCCAGATGAGGGTATTTTTAAAATTTTGTAATTATAATTATTATTTATTGATATTTATTTCACATTATGATTTTTGGTAATTTTTAATTATTTTTAAACTATTTAAAAACTATTTTAAGTCATGACTTGTGATTTTGATATGCTGCAAGTGGAACCCTAGTGACTGCATGACCTAGAGCCTAACCATGTCATTAGGATGATTTATTATCATTTTTAGCCTAGGGGTATTTTGGTCATTTTGACTTATTTTACTACCAAAATAAGTCATATCAGCGATGTAATTAGCGACGCCAACTTAAAATGTCGCCAATATTTTTGGTTTTAGCGACGCCAAATTTAAGTGTCACAATACGTCACTGGTAGCGACATACAGTGACATATTGTGACTACCTATAGTCTAATAAAAACCAACGTCGTTGATTTGTCGGAAAACGTCGCTAGTTTTATCAGTTCATCGACGTTTAGCGTCGCAAAGGTTATAACGTCGCCGAATATTAAACCAATACCGACGCTTTGCGATGTATTTCGGGCGTCGCTAATTTCTGCTAAATAGGGTTTCCTCGGTTCCACTTTTCATTTCTCCCTCTCCCCAAATTTTTTGTTCCCGCCCCTCTTCCTTCGACCTCGACGACAGCCCGACCCCCTTCCCTCCGGTGCCGCTCATCCTCCTCCTCCACCGCGAGCTCCTTCTCCTCCCTCCGGCGAGCCCCTTCTCCTCCTCCTCCTCCTCCTCCTCCACCGCGAGCCCCTTCTCTTCCTCCACCACGAGATTCTCCTCCTCCACCACCGCGAGGAGACTGAAGGTAAACCCTAACCCTAATTGAGGTGTTTTTCATGTCCAAAATGGACACAGAGACACATTACGACCATATGTTCACTGATACAGTGTGTTCGTGAGGTTTTGGACACTTTGTGTCCATTTGTTGGACACGTGAACACCCGCAAGCATGCATATATATGTATTTCACCTCTGTACACTTAATCCCCTCCTCCTCCACCACCGAACTTGTCCTCCTCCTCCTCTTCCACCAATGTGAGGAGACTGAAGGTAAACCCTAACCCTAATTGAGTTGTTTTTCGTGTCCAAAATGGACACGGAGACACGTTACGACCATGTGTTCACTGATACAGTGTGTTCGTGAGGTTTTGGACACTTTGTGTCCATTTGTTGGACACGTGGACACCCCCAAGCATGCATATATATGTATTTCACCTCTGTACACTTAATCCCCTACATACACTTGTGTATTTTCGTATTAATTTGGATTTGCATATTGGATTTGGGTTTCGATATAGTGTTTGATACATTGTTTCACCTTGCAACATTCCTACACTTATTTTAGACAACAAGTATATGAACCAATTAGTCAACATCTATTTGTTGAAGTATGGTACTCCATTCTTCGTAAGTTCTAGCTATATATGTCTCAAGATCCAATACTCAAAAATCCCAAGAAGAAGAAGAAGAAAAGAATAAAATGACATCGCTCAACACCCTATGACAACTCTTTATAGAATTGTGTTAAAGTGTGAGTTCTACAGTATGAGTTCTACAGTATGGTTCTCTTTGTAGAATAAAATGACATTGCTCAACCCTATCGATCCTCCATACAAGCTTCCTTCATCTATTGTCTTAAAGTGTGAGTTCTACAGTATGGTTCTCTTTGTACAATTGTGTCTTATTTTAGACAACAAGGGTTTCCTATTTTTATAGGTAACATGGCAACATGTGTAAGGGAACATATAGGTGTGTGTTTGTGTTTGAAAGGGAGTGTCACAAGAGTAAGGCGTAAGCATGTGTTAGTATTTTGAGCTGTGAGAGTGTTTGTTCTATTGAGGTTAGTACCAACTGGCAAGTTAGGTTAAAAGAACATGGGAACTATGGTGTGGTTGTATACATCATGTATATGTATGTGTGTGTCTAGTGGGAGAAAGGGGGAGGGTTAACTAGTACCAGGTATTTGGAGAGGAGGGAGAGTTTATACTAGTATATATAGACTAATATCCTAAAACTTGACTTATACAACTTAGAAATGGCTAGTTTGACCAAGTTGAACTAGTTTAGCTTAGAGTTGGCTCGGTTGGACTATACATAATATATAGACTAATATCCTAAAACTTTACTTCTACAACTCAGCCTATATGAAATATTGTAGACACGGGTGTTATACCGCCGCGATAATCTCTGACCACCGCACGCACAAACACGCGAAAGAAAAGTTAGCAATGCGAAAAGAAGATGACAGATAATCTTTGACCATTTAACGTAAAATGTCATGTATACATATACTGCGGAAAGTATAGACCGCATGAACTGACAATTGCATATCATTCACTACCTTGATGTATCTATCTTACAGAATTATGGAGCTGAATTACTATCTGCGAAATCGTACTTGGATGTACAACCGTCATCCGGATGACATATGCGGTGTACGGGATGAATTCATAGAGGGTGTACACCAGTTCCTGCAGTTTGCCAAGGCGTTCCCTCAGTACATGGACGGTACCAAAATTAAGTGTCCGTGTGTGAGATGTCGTAACTTGAAATATCATCCAGAAGTGGATGTCACGTATTATTTATACTCGAAGGGTTTCACGCCGAATTACTATCAGTGGAGCGAGCACGGAGAACTTGTGTCTTTAGCATCGGAGTACGAGCCTTATGTGGATGTCCACAACAACGCTCCTTACGACGATGGGTTGGTGAACATGGTTTTCGACGCAGCCGGGCCTAGTTTCGATCTGGATGATCATGATGCACCTGAGGAGGCACCGAACCCCGATGCTGCACAGTTCATAGAGTTGCTGGAGAATGCAAGGACTCCATTA
The DNA here is from genome assembly GCA_029216955.1 of Iris pallida. NCBI lineage: Eukaryota > Viridiplantae > Streptophyta > Magnoliopsida > Asparagales > Iridaceae > Iris > Iris pallida. Next base: position 3,600,662 of record JANAVB010011394.1, read on the forward strand.
TATCCTGATTGTGAGGATCATTCACCGTTGGAGGTGGTTACAAGATTGTTGAGCATCAAGTCCGATTTCAACATGTTGCAAGATTGCTACAACCGTCTTATGGAGTTGCTTATAGAAATATTGTCTGAGGGTGCGAAGTTGCCTAAAGACTTCTATCGGTCTAAGAGGATGGTTAGATCGCTCTAGATGGGATACGAAAAAATCGATGCCTGTCGCAACGGGTGTATGTTGTACTACAAAGACGACAGGGATGAAGACGCCTGCAGATTTTGTGCTGTTGATCGCTACAAGGCATGTGGTAGAGGAAAGTCTGTCGGTGCCAGGAAGCCTACCTCTTCGATGCACTACTTGCCGTTGACGCCGCGGTTGCAACGGTTGTTTATGGTGAAGGAAACTGCAGAAAACATGAGTTGGCATAAGCGGGAACATACCGAAGGAGTGTTGGATCACCCATCTGATAGAGAAGCATAAAAGCACTTTGATCGAGAGTATCCAGATTTTGCTTCTGATCCACATAATATCAGATTGGGTCTCTGCTCCGACGGTTTTACCCCATTCGGACTTTCGGGATCCCAGTATTCGTGTTAGCCTGTGATCGTCACCCATACAATCTACCGTCTTGGATGTGCATGAAGACTCCGTATATGTTTCTCACCATTATTATCCTAGGTCCGAACAATCCGAAAAGGAACATCGATGTGTATTTACAGCCGTTGACTGATGAGTTGAATCAGCTGTGGGAAGTAGGTTCCAACACGTACGATGTATCTAGAAAACAAAATTTCTGGATACGGACAGCACTTATGTGGACCATCAACGACTTTCCGGCCTATGGAATGTTATCTGGATGGAGAACGCATGGTCGTCTTTCATGTTCGTATTGCATGGACAGCACTAAGGCTTTCCGTTTGAAACACGGAGGCAAACCGTGCTTCTTCGATTGTCATCGACAATTCCTGCCGAAGGATCATCCGTACTGGAGAAACATGAATGCTTTTCGTGCTGGCGTTGTGGAGAAGGCTAATCCCCCGCCAAGGTAGACCGGATACATGATATGGGAAGAGGTAAAAGATTTACCAAGAGCTATTGAGCAGCCTGCTACGGGCTACAAGTGTGACGGATTTGGTTGCACTCATAACTGGACGAAGAGGAGTATATTCTGGGATCTTCCGTATTGGAGCACCAATCTGATTAGACATAACCTTGATGTCATACATATCGAGAAGAATGTGTTTGACAACATAATTAATACTGTAATGGACGTAAAGGGGAAGACGAAAGACAATCCAAAGGCTAGATTGGACTTGGAAGAAATATGTAGACGTCCTGCATTGCATTTGATAGAGGACGGGAATGGGAAGTTGAAGCAGCCTAAGGCAATTTTCTCACTGGAGAAGGAGGATAAAGTGAGGCTTTGTAGGTGGATTCAAGGTCTAAAATTTCCAGATGGGTATGTTTCGAAACTTGAGAAGATGCGTCGACCTCAAGGAAAACAAACTGACAGGTATGAAGAGCCATGATTGTCACGTATTCATGGAGCGGTTAATTCTAATTGCATTTCGGAAATTCTTACCACATGCAGTTTGGGATCCATTGACGGAGCTTAGCATATTCTTCAGGGACCTTTGTTCTAAGAAATTGCTCGTTGAACGTCTATAAAAGCAAGAGAAGGACATTGCGGTTATACTGTGCAAGCTAGAGAGGGTGTTCCCTCCTGGATTCTTTGACTCTATGGAGCATTTGCCAATTCATCTTTCCTACGAGGCACGTGTTGGTGGACCCGTCGAATATCGATGGATGTACCAGTTCGAGCGACATTTGAATCACCTAAAAAGAAAGGTGAAAAATAAGGCTCGGGTCGAGGGTTCTATTTGTGAAGCCTATATTCTTGAGGAGATTACAAATTTCTGCTCCTCCTATTTCAAACCTCATGTTGCTACGAATAGAACGAGGGCTCCGAAAAACGACGACAGATATCAAGAATTTAATGATGGAATACTGAAAGTATTCAATGCGTCCGGAAAGCCTTCGGAAAAAATGAAGAAGAGATATTTGAATGACGAAGAGCTAAGGGTTGCTCAGTTGTATGTATTACTCAATTGCGATGAGGATGAAGTGGAGAAGCTAGAGGGGTAAGTAACTCAGGATGATGAGTTTACGTCATCTCAATGTAATAGTATAAGCTAATATTACTGTACTAATCGGCGGTTGCTTCGTTGTTTTCCAGCACATATAATGATAAGTTGAGGCTGGTTAGACCCTACCTAACAGACGAAGCATTAGAACAAGAAATGAGACGTCATTTTCCTTCTTGGTTGAGCGAATATATAAGTAGCTCGGTAATTACTGGCCTCTTCTAATGCAACTGCGCAATAAATAACTTATTATCGCTTCTTTGATATTCAGGTCGATCGTCTAATTTCACCCGAGATTGAATTAATTAGAACTCTTACCAAGGGACCAATTACTTGGCCAAGTTACTGTGTCAATGGCTTTCGGTTCAAGTCGACAAATGCTCCGATCAGAGACAGCTTCCTGGATCTTGATTCCACGAAAAACAGTTGTTTGTGTATCAAGTCTTCAAACTACAAAGATGTCGATCCAGGAAATGATTTCTTTGGCATCTTGCGAGAGATTGTGGAGTTGTCATATAATAATGGCAGAGAACCTGCAAAGATCGTGTTGTTCAAGTGTGAATGGTTCGATCAGATTGAAAATCAAGGTTGAAAAAATGACAAGCATGGTCTTCTGGATATAAACTACAAGCGTAGATATCAAGGCTACGAACCGTTTGTCCTAGCAACTCAAGCTCAGCTCATGTACTTTACAGCTTATCCGAGACGGGGAGCAACGAAGTCTGACTGGTAGGCAGTATGCAAGACTAAAGCCAGAGATACTTTTGATGTTGACGAAAAAGCTTACCAGGAGGACGAGCTACCTCTTGTAACCAATATTGTCGATGTGGACTCCACGAAAGTTATGCATTACACGACACATAATGTAGAAGATGTAGAATTATCCAAAAAGAAAAACGAAGCCGACGAAGGCGAAGATGAAAGTGAAGATAAGGAGGAAGAGGAAGATGAGGTCGAGGAAGACGAACAAGATGATTATTCTGAAGATGATTGAGAGAGATATACTTATATGAACTTAGATGTTTCTTCTAGAATACATTATCTGGACTTAGATGTTTATTGCAGAATGTATCATCATATGTTATCTTGGTTATTATCTTGTCTTTGTTGTACTTTCATATTTCTAGTCTCTATTATTTGTTGTACTTTCATATTTTTAGTCTCTATTATTTGTTGTACTTTCATATTTCTAGTCTCTATTATTTGTTGTATTATCATATGCTGTTATCCGGTATGGCAGGTTGTCCCGGAGCGTACCGAAGTGGACAACGAGGTCACTCTCCTCCGGTACTTCCTACAGGTACTGCTAGAGGACGGAGTTTTCCTTCGGTACCTCATTCTGGTACAGGCTCTGGATCCTCGTCGCCGATTACTCCTCCATATCGGACAGTAGATGGGCCTGGTGGGACGATGTCACGTGGCATATCTCCTGGGACGATTAGTTCCAGGCCTGTTGAGAGTGATCGCCCGTCTAGCGTTCCTACTGCTGATACGATGATGGAGACAGATGAGCAGATGGCGGAGGCTGCGGCGATGGCCGAGGCGGCAGCGCCGACGGCCGACCAACATCATGTAGATGATGCGTGCGTACCTCCGGAGGAGAGGAGGACGGAGATCTGGGCCGACGGTACAAAGTAGGTGTTTTGGTTTATAATTTTTTTCTTTCTATTTTTATCATAATTTAACTTTTTTCATGAATATAATATGTTTGTATAGATATCGTCTCCCAGAGGTACAGAGACGTCTAGGCCACATGCTGAGGCATAATTATGGTGGCGCTTGGATTAACTACTCTGAGGCTCCGGACGAGAGGAAGGCCTTCTGGTTTGCGCGCTTCAAGGTTAAAATATATTTGCTTTTAACATGAATCATATAATTTTTGTATATTATATATAACTGATAAATATTTGGTTTGCGCTCTTCTAGGATATGTTTTTCTATCCACCGCACCGGGCCGAGCTTATCGAGGGGATGTTTCCTGCCGTCGCTGCCAAGCTGATCCGCGACTCTATCAATGATCAGAAGGATCGTGATCGTGCCGGAAATCCGATCCAAGGTTTTATGTCACGCCCCGCTCCCGTAGGAGCGATCGTCCTCGCTAAGGCGTGATGCCGCATGAGCCTAGATTGCGCTCGTGCAAGGCGATTCCATAACGGCCGATTACATCGGCGGCGACGGGGTCGTCGCACAGAAGTCCCAAGCAGAAGCATTGAATACATTGCAACGGAATTAAAGGAGAACACATATGAACACAAGTAACTCAAAAGAATCTCTTTATTGATATTGAATACAAGATTACATTTGTTGGCGCAAGGCCAATTACAAGTCTCTCAGGCTCACTTTTCACTCATGTTACAAGTCACTCTGCTCTCTCTCTTCTCTCGATACAATACTTGAATCCAGCGGAAGCTTCGGAAGGCGATGTCCATACATTATGTCCTGTATAAGTCTTCGGGTCACGCGGCCGCACGCTTCGACTCGCCAAGGAACTCCGTGCCTTGACGCATCCAAGCGAGCTCCGCGCCACGAGCTTCTACCTGTGCCTGCACATGAAATACTGTGTGGGTGTCAGTACCACTGTACTGGTGGAGTGAGCTTCTCGCCCACCCATACATAACCGACACGCTTCATTTGCTTTGTGCAGATTAAACCCTTTCAATTGTCTTTCTAGTCTTGCCTTAGGATGCATTTTAAGACTAGGACGTCTCGGTCGATAACTAGCGATGCAACGACAAGGTCGTGCAACGACGGGGTCATGCTATCTTGCTAACGTATGTTTCGATCGAGGCAGTGCCTCATCGCATAGGTACTTGACTAACATCAAGGCGGGACGGCAGGGTCGTGCCACATTCTATTCCAAACTTAGACTTGTTCAAGACTGTGCTTTGTCGAGGGGCAATTCACGTGAACTCGGCCGTGCTAGGACCTTTAATTAAACTCAAGCGCCACTAGACCAATTCTCGTGCTAACGATTCAAGTGCCAAGGGACGGCAACGGGACGACTTGTGCAGGTCGTGCCTTAGACTTTACTTAGACTTGTTTGAACATTCAAGACTGAGGCCGTGCCTTGCTATCCAGACTTATCCATGCTACCGCCTTCCTGTTAGAGTACTTTGCTAACTTAGACAAGACTTGTGAACCGTAGTGATGAATTCCATGAACATTTTGATGCCATCTAGCGTGCCAAGCACGGTGCCTATGCTGCAGCCCAGTCTTAGGCCCAGACATTCGTTTACCGACTAGACAAGCATTCAAGTTCTAGACTCAATCGAAAGGCATACACGCGGAGTCGCCGCTATCTGCCGACTCATCTACATGAGGAGGACACTAGCAATTTCAAGCTATCTTGGACATGGCTCGTGGGATATCCACCGGTACCAACACGGGAAGCTAGCCCGGTGGGGGTGGAACTCTCCCATGCGGTCATCCAGCATCCTACTTTGAGCCACACTTGCTTCTCCCGGGCCGAATGATTCTGGTGCCCCGGTAATCATTCGAGAAGACTACACCTTGTCGACAAGTTGTCCATGACCATGTAAGACTCGATCTATCCAATCTATCCAGTCTTTCCTTAATATGACCATGTATTCCTTTATTCTATCGAGACTCCCAAGCCGCGGGACCGACCTCGTGTGCGGGACTTATCAAGTATTCAGGCAGGACATGACCGGGCAGGACCGACATGCTTATTCAAGTATTCAAGCAGGACATGACCGGACGGGACCGGCATGCTTATTCAAGTATTCAAGCAGGACATGACCGGACGGGACCGGCATGCTTAAAAAGGTATTCAGTCGTGGCTCGTGCCTTAGACAGGCATGGTTCTCTAGGCGACGCTAACGCTCGAGTCATATACTTATACGACGAGCCTTGTTCTCAAGGGACTACTTGACTTGACAACCGCAGCTAGAGCGGGATAGCGCTAGAAATGGCTGAGTTAGCCTACAGCAACTCTTGTTGACTTGTACCGGCAATGACTCGACGAGCGAAGGCTACGCCGAGCTACGCATCTAGGGAACGTGCTAGGCACGGGGTCGACTTAACAACCAATTTCTTGGGTGCCTAGACTTAAGCCAACTAGCCGTACAAAGACGACTTAACTTGCAGGACGTGCGAAGGCTATACCAAGCCTTGCGGGACCGGACCGTGCATGCTTTGTTAAGCATTCGTGCGGGCGATGCCTATGACTTAGGCTCATTCAAGTATCGGGACAAGTCGACGGGACCAACGGGACATGCGAAGGCTATGCCAAGCCTTGCACAACAGGACCGTGCCTGCTTCAGCAAGCAGTTACGCAGGCGACGCCTAAGACTTAGGCTATTTCAAGTGTCGGGACAATTTAGCAACTTAGGCCACTTCCTTCTCCCAAGCCACGGGATTGAAGGATCGAGTGTCATTTGAAAGCACGCTGAGCCGACTTCTATGTTGATCGTGGGACCACTTTCCATGTTCTATGACATTCCGACTCGACGGGATTACTCCCTTAGCTATGTGCGTTCGTAGCTTTTAGATTAGCCTACCAGTGCAAGTTGAAAACATTGCGAGTTATTAAGTGAAGGCTAACTCCTCCACCTGTGCGAGGAGTCGCCTCGGACGAGCGAGCCTTCGAGTAGCCGTTGCAAGGCTAAGTTCCAACGCCGTCGGCGTTTCGATTTCTCCGATTGACTTTACGGAACGGGGCACTACAACATACACCACTCAGAACAAGTCTCGTCCTCGAGACTTTCCTGAGGGCAAGCCATCCTACCATTTCTACGTCCAAGACTTAATCGTGCCTTGACACGGGACTATCGCACACACTTCGCCTACGCGTTCCTCGATTCCGAGCCAAGCTCGTATGACTATCAATCTTTCTTCCCGTCAACATGATTTTCAAGAACTCGACACTCTCCCATTTTTCAAGCCTTGCTTGAACTCATTGTATCACTTGGCTGGATCGTGCACGCATTCCAAGCGTCCCCAAAATACATACATTCAGCAAAGCCGCATGATAGAGAATTTGTCATTCTCACTCGAGTCGCATCGTGCACATACCCAGGCGTCCCTGAAATATATGCATGTCAGCCGAATCTCGTGAGCAGGATTTCTTACATTCGTGATTCATACTATCCATTCAAACCAATCCTCAAGATCAATCCTTCGATTGACAACACTTGCAACAGGGGCGTTTCGCCTAACCGCTAGGCCAATCTTTGCGAGGCTAAGTCAATGTCAGGATTGGAATCATAGTTCCCCAACAATAATGCCAACACTGACCCCAATCCTAGGGTCAAACCAAAGTCGGTAGTACGGGATTTTCTACCCAAGCTCGCGTCACTCAGAATTCTAAATATCGAGCACGATCACCTATTCGCATCAAGACATTCGTTGCACAGCGCAACGAATTCGAGTCCATTCAATCACCCAATCGGCATACTTCGCATATCATTCTAACCAATTCATGTATTCGATCACGAGGTCATCTAGCTCGACAATACGTTGTGCCCCAATCTCATGCGAGTCTGATTATCCACGGCGGTTCGTGAATCACCACGCAACGCTCCCGCGGAATAATCATTCTCATCGGGGCGTAACTCTTGTTTGAGTTTAGACTAACTCATTCTCGATACGCGGATTGGACCTATGCAATCCTCAATTTCAATCATCAGGCATATTAAGTCATTCTCGAGTCGCCTTCGTGTCAAACCACAAGTCGAAGCAATCGTATTACCGCGCCATGCAAGTTTGATTACCCCCGCTGTATGAATCACCATACCAGCGCTCACGCGGAGTGATCGCCCTAATCGACGCAACGCATGTGCGAGGCTGGAGTTGCACTCGTATAAGACAAGAATGTCGACGTTGGGGTTATCGTCGAAGTAAATCCAAGCATTTCATTTCATCCAAGTCAAGATTTCAATTCGATAGTTTACCCGTCATTTGTTCAACCAGAAAATCCTCGAGCCAAGTTTATCCTTTTCTTCGACACATTTCAATATTCCGATTATAACATCCATCGGAACAATGACATTTGTATGATCGTCATTCGCCGAGTCAGAGTACCCCCGAGTTATCGCATATCGATCTTTGATACGCCTCAATACCATCGATGATATGCGTAACCTGACGATATTCCATTTGCAACAAATTTCGAGTCGTGCGACTGATGCTATTGCCCGAACTGGATATACCACCGTTCCTCGATATTCAAGATCAATTTCAGTCGTACCTCCTCAAGCTCGTTCCAAGATCGTTGTTCAAAACTCAAGTCACATTTCATTTGAATCAATCCGAAACCGTATGTGCGATTCTCTAAGTTTCCTCGACCAAGACCATTCATTTTCATTTATCGTTTCGAATCATTTTCTAACACGCGTTGCCTATTCGCAAGTCGTCCGAACGACATCTCGTCGGGACAATCGGAGTCACGACCAACTAAGCGTGACGCGCTCTAAGGCTTTGCGCGATCGCATCGCCTCGTCGACATACCCGTAATCCTCAATATTCGCTCGAATGATTTCCAAGAAAATCCATACACCACTCGGATTCGAGCTATCCGATCTAGTCCTCAATCAAGTTCGCATCATTCTCTAAGATATCCTTCGGATTCGTTTACGAATCCCTAGCGTAATCGTTCGCGTCGTATCGACGCGCTAGGTCGTTCGTACTATTTCCTCGAAATCCAAGTCAATCCTCCGTGTACGCCTAAGCGTTAACTCGATAGCATTCCTATCGATAGACACTCTAAGTGCATCTCCATTCCCGACCGAGCGATACTTGATATCGTTCGCGATTCGTTTGCACCAAGGGTCGAGGTGCGCGACACAAAACACAACTTAGCCAAAAGGCCGTGTGCATAGCTATCCCGTGCGGACTTTTATTCGAGTTTGCATGCTCACTTGCTAGGGTCGTCGTAGGACTAACTAGGCATGCACGCGACTTTCTAAAGTCGACACAGGACTATTCGGGCACGCAAGCGACTTGCTTACATTAGCACGCGTTTTCTATCGAGTCAAGTTGGTAACGTTCAGCACAAAGGCCTACGATACATCCGGCGATAGCCTACCGACACGTTCGAATGAACGCTTGTACGAGCTTTCAAAAATATTTAGACTTATTGTATGGACATTCCGAGGGACATTCGAGAGAGAGCGCACACTTATTTTCCAACAACGAGCTTTCAAAACTGAGAAATTTGACGTGAAGTCCAAGGACGTAAAGCCGTGCTCTGATACCATTATGTCACGCCCCGCTCCCGTAGGAGCGATCGTCCTCGTTAAGGCGTGATGCCGCACGAGCCTAGATTGCGCTCGTGCAAGGCGATTCCATAACGGCCGATTACATCGGCGGCGACGGGGTCGTCGCACAGAAGTCCCAAGCAGAAGCATTGAATACATTGCAGCGGAATTAAAGGAGAACACATATGAACACAAGTAACTCAAAAGAATCTCTTTATTGATATTGAATACAAGATTACATTTGTGGGCGCAAGGCCAATTACAAGTCTCTCAGGCTCACTTTTCACTCATGTTACAAGTCACTCTGCTCTCTCTCTTCTCTCGATACAATACTTGAATCCAGCGGAAGCTTCGGAAGGCGATGTCCATACATTATGTCCTGTATAAGTCTTCAGGTCACGCGGCCGCACGCTTCGACTCACCAAGGAACTCCGTGCCTCGACGCATCCAAGCGAGCTTCGCGCCACGAGCTTCTACCTGTGCCTGCACATGAAACACTGTGTGGGTGTCAGTACCACTGTACTGGTGGAGTGAGCTTCTCGCCCACCCATACATAACCGACACGCTTCATTTGCTTTGTGCAGATTAAACCCTTTCAATTGTCTTTCTAGTCTTGCCTTAGGATGCATTTTAAGACTAGGACGTCTTGGTCGATAACTAGCGATGCAACGACAAGGTCGTGCAACGCCGGGGTCATGCTATCTTGCCAACGTGTGTTTCGATCGAGGCAGTGCCTCATCGCATAGGTACTTGACTAACATCAAGGCGGGACGGCAGGGTCGTGCCACATTCTATTCCAAACTTAGACTTGTTCAAGACTGTGCTTTGTCGAGGGGCAATTCACGTGAACTCGGCCGTGCTAGGACCTTTAATTAAACTCAAGCGCCACTAGACCAATTCTCGTGCTAACGATTCAAGTGCCAAGGGACGGCAACGGGACGACTTGTGCAGGTCGTGCCTTAGACTTTACTTAGACTTGTTTGAACATTCAAGACTGAGGCCGTGCCTTGCTATCCAGACTTATCCATGCTACCGCCTTGCGGCCATCCTGTTAGAGTACTTTGCTAACTTAGACAAGACTTGTGAACCGTAGTGATGAATTCCATGAACATTTCGATGCCATCTAGCGTGCCAAGCACGGTGCCTATGCTGCAGCCCAGTCTTAGGCCCAGACATTCGTTTACCGACTAGACAAGCATTCAAGTTCTAGACTCAATCCAAAGGCATACACGCGGAGTCGCCGCTATCTGCCGACTCATCTACATGAGGAGGTCACTAGCAATTTCAAGCTATCTTGGACATGGCTCGTGGGATATCCACCGGTACCAACACGGGAAGCTAGCCCGGTGGGGGTGGAACTCTCCCATGCGGTCATCCAGCATCCTACTTTGAGCCACACTTGCTTCTCCCGGGCCGAATGATTCCGGTGCCCCGGTAATCATTCGAGAAGACTACACCTTGTCGACAAGTTGTCCATGACCATGCAAGACTCGATCTATCCAATCTATCCAGTCTTTCCTTAACATGACCATGTATTCCTTTATTCTATCGAGACTCCCAAGCCGCGGGACCGATCTCGTGTGCGGGACTTATCAAGTATTCAGGCAGGACATGATCGGGCAGGACCGGCATACTTATTCAAGTATTCAAGCAGGACATGACCGGACGGGACCGGCATGCTTATTCAAGTATTCAAGCAGGACATGACCAGACGGGACCGGCATGCTTAAAAAGGTATTCAGTCATGGCTCGTGCCTTAGACAGGCATGGTTCTCTAGGCGACGCTAACGCTCGAGTCATATACTTATACGACGAGCCTTGTTCTCAAGGGACTACTTGACTTGACAATCGCAGCTAGAGCGGGATAGCGCTAGAAATGGCTGAGTTAGCCTAGAGCAACTCTTGTTGACTTGTACCGGCAATGACTCGACGAGCGAAGGCTACGCCGAGCTACGCATCTAGGGAACGTGCTAGGCACGGGGTCGACTTAACAACCAATTTCTTGGGTGCCTAGATTTAAGCCAACTAGCCGTACAAAGACGACTTAACTTGCGGGACGTGCGAAGGCTATACCAAGCCTTGCGGGACCGGACCGTGCATGCTTTGTTAAGCATTCGTGCGGGCGATGCCTATGACTTAGGCTCATTCAAGTATCGGGACAAGTCGACGGGACCAACGGGACATGCGAAGGCTATGCCAAGCCTTGCACAACAGGACCGTGCCTGCTTCAGCAAGCAGTTACGCAGGCGACGCCTAAGACTTAGGCTATTTCAAGTGTCGGGGCAATTTAGCAACTTAGGCCACTTCTTTCTCCCAAGCCACGGGATTGAAGGATCGAGTGCCATTTGAAAGCACGCTGAGCCGACTTCTATGTTGATCGTGGGACCACTTTCCATGTTCTATGACATTCCGACTCGACGGGATTACTCCCTTAGCTATGTGCGTTCGTAGCTTTTAGATTAGCCTACCAGTGCAAGTTGAAAACATTGCGAGTTATTAAGTGAAGGCTAAGATGAAGCAAGTTCACCGAAACTCCCCCACCTGTGCGAGGAGTCGCCTCGGACGAGCGAGCCTTCGAGTAGCCGTTGCAAGGCTAAGTTCCAACGCCGTCGGCGTTTCGATTTCTCCGATTGACTTTACGGAACGGGGCACTACAGGATCACCCCTGATCAATAGAATGCGATGAAGGCTCGATTCGAGGAGCCAAAGTACAAGGAGAAGTCGGAGAAGGCCAAGACGGCTAGGCAACATGCCTCGAAGTGGTGCGGTGGGTCGATTCCGATGACAGAACATTTCTGTCGTATGGTATGTCTTCCTCTTTTAGAAATACTATTTTAATGCAAAACCGATAAATTATACTAAAATAATATATTTAATTACAGGTAAGGAAGGTCGGTAACGCCGACATGGTGACCGTCTTCCTGGCCACCCATCGTCGCGACGTTGACCTTATTGACGAGAGGGCCGAGCAGACTTATGTAAGTATTACAATACGTTATCTTAATTTAATACTTCGTGTCAATTTTAATATAACTTAGTAAATATGATGTAAATAAATATTCATGTAGTTAGTAATAATAAGTACATTAATTATAAATTAGAAATAATAAGTACATTAATTAGAAATTAGTAATAATAAGTACATTAATTAGAAATTAGAAGTTAGTAATAATAAGTACTTTCTAGGCCGAGTATCAGAGGCTGCGGGAACGGGCGGCTGCTAGTGCACCTGATGCAGGAGAGGTCGGTACTTCCTCGCAGCCCACTCAAGCTCCGTCGACGGACGAGCTGTGGATGGCCGCCGCTGGTGGACTCTGTAGGGGTACGTACTATGGTACGGGATCCTATGGCGCCCTAGTTGCGACCCAGTCCTCTAGGACATCTCCTGCTAGTGTGCATGGTCCACAGCCGTCCCAGGAGTCTGCCCGAGTCTACCAGATGACGGAGTCTCTCCGTGACGACCTGCTACGACGGATCGAGGAGCAGTCTCAGCACGACGATCCTGTGCTGCTAGCACGATTGGATGCGCTCGACCGCGGCATTATGGACCTCAGGAAGACGACTGAGAGGACAGAGCACACCGTTGGAGGGTTAGAGCGCACGGTCACGGAGCTGCAGACAGGACAGGTGACCATGGCCGAGAGGATGAGATTGGCGCAGGAGTCGATGGTCGAGAGCAGTGATAGAATGTTATCTATCATGGATTCATACCACCAGCGACTTACAGAGTTGGAGCATGCTGGTCTTCCGGGTGCGCCTTCATCGTCGTCGACTCCGCCGTCTCTACCGCCATCTTCTTCGACACCGACTCCACCGACGTCACTGCCTCCATCGGTATCGATTTCACGTGAGGAGTATGAGTTGTTCTTATCCCTTCGTCGCGGCGGTGCCCCTTCTGCACCAGATTCTTAGTAGTCCTAGTTAGGACTGTTTTTGTGTTTGTTTTATTCTTTGTTTGTGACTTTTTCATTTGTTGGTTGTGTAGATTTGGATACTTGGTTGTTTGGATACTTGGTTATTTGGATACTTGGTTATTTGGATATTTGGTTATTTGGATATTTGGTTATTTGGTTAGTTGTTGTGTGATTGTTGTAAACTTGGTTATTTTGATATTTGGTTATTCGCAATTATCGACGTCAAGTATACAAACTTGGTTAGTTGTGTACAGCGAAAAATGGACATTCTGTGATTGTTTGGATCATATTCTACAGTGAGAAATGGTTAACTTTTTAAATTACAGGGAGAAATGGACATTCTGTATTTTATTTTTTTATTTTTTCAGACTTAGCGACGTTTACCGACGTTTACCGACGTACACCGACGTACATTTACGTCGGTAAACGTCGATAAATATGCGATATTATCCAGTTTACCGACGTTTTAGCGACGTTATAATATGTCGGAAAACGTCGGTAAACGTCGGTGCACGTCGGTAATATTCCCAGGAATTCCCAGGATTTATCGACGTTTAGCGACTTTGAACATGTCACTAAACCACCGACGATTCGTCGGTAATACGTCGATAATTTACCGACGCGTAGCGATACGCAGTAATACGTCGCTAATCCACCGACGTTACGACGGTAGACGTCGGCAATATACCGACGTATATATACGTCGGTAAACGTCGATAATTGCGACGTTTGGCGACGTTTAGAAGATTAGCGACTTACATTTCAGCGACTATCACGAAACGTCGGTAATTCCGTCGCTAAATATCTTTAGCGACGAAATTTGTCGTTTTAGCGACGTCTTTATGCGTCGCTAAAACGACTTATTCTGGTAGTGTTTGAATTATTTGATGATTTAATGAATAGGTGAATTCTAGGTTGACTTGACTTGTTGAGACCTAGTGAACTAGCCTAGAAGCTAACCCTAGCCATGGTGACCCTAGTCTAACTTAGGTTAACCTACTTTTAGTCATTAGAAACTAATTTTAGAATGAGGGGATTTGGTTTAGTGAATTTAAGTCATGGTTTATGGTTTCATGAAATGACTTATGGCTTAATAATTTATTTGATCATGACTTGGCCCATGGCCCATAACTAGAAGCCCTAACCCTAACCAAACCCTAAATGACCAGCCATGGGGATCCCCATCCTATATAAACACTTATTCTCTAGGGCTTGCCTCTTTCTTTATTCATTTCAACATTGGAAAAAGAAAGGTATTTGTCCTTCTTTCAAAAATCTCCAAAAATCCATTTTAATTCCTTTTTAATCCTAGTTTCTTGCATTAGAACCTAGTTTCCTCCTATTTTCTGAATGTGGAATTTAATCCCAGCTTTGGGACAATTTTGGAGCTTTTGCCATCAAGAGGAAGAACCCCCATTTGAAGCTTTTCCAAGCTTTTTGCACATATAGGTAAAACCCCTTAAATTGATTTAAATTTTAGTTTTCCTTGCATGTAGGGCTAGATCTAGGAGTCCCCTAGGTGTCCCCAAAATTTGGGTGGAATTCGTGTCCGTTTGGTGTCCGTATCGGACACGTGTCATAGTGTATCCTAGGTGTTTGATTAAATGCCACTTAGGAATTTATTTTCGATTTTTGTAAAACCAATTACATGAATTTGTAGACCTAGATGTTTATATTAACTTTTTTGAAGACTGATTTAATTTTTGTGTCAATTTCGTGTCAAAATCGGGTACGGACACGCTGCACGACACGCGTGTGCACTGTCCTGCTACCCGTGTCCTGTTTCTCACTGGACACAGCATTTTGACACACGAAACTTGGTGTGGGGATTGGGGCAGTGACTGACAAGTCACTCCCCAAGTTTTATGACACCTCGTTTCGTGTCGGACACGAAAACGAGGCCGCACGGGTTTTATACTGGGCTGAACACGCAATTTCGGGGTTCTGACACGGGCTTCGTGTCCCTCATGGACACGTCGTAGTGACATGTCAGGGACACGAACACGTAGCCCTATATGGGACGAAGCCCTAGACACGAGCACGTATCCTGATTCGTGTCGTGTCGTGTCCACGAGTGGTGTGCACGACGCTGTCTGTGCACAGTTTTTGTGTCTGTATACGAGCAGTGTTTTGGACACGTCGTATCCACTTTTGTGGACACGAATCAACTTGTACAACACCATATTATTATTCACACACAATTATGAACCACTTGTTGAAGTTTTATTGAAATTCGAATGTGGAATTGGGTTTTTGAGAATGTTCTGATGCAAACAGATTTTCGATTTTACTGAGATTTAATGAGATTACAACTGTTTTTCTTTTTCCAATGATTATTTGCAGTGATTGATGCACCTACATGTATCTAGGTTATTAGCCTACATATTATTGATCATATTAGCATTCTCTTATCATTTGAAATTCGATTCCATTTTATCACTGATACCTTGTTTTTCTTTTATGTTTTCACTGATTCATTTGATTTCAATATGAGTTCGTACCTCTACCTGAGTTTGATGTTAATATCAACTTTGGGTTTAGGTTGTATCCATAGGTATGGCTGAACTGATTTCAAGTTTCAGTTAATGACAAATGGGTAGTGTTTAACATGTATTTGTGTGGGATTATTGAGATATTGATATGGGGTTTGTTTTGGGTTGGAAGTATTGGTTTTGAATGATACCAGAACTGTCATTGACACTCTTGACACCCTAAATCTGAGAGCACATGACTATAATGGTGCACTGCCATAGGCTATGTTAATTCCTGAGATTAGTTCTAATTTCTGTTCACACACACACTATTCCTAATTCCTAATTCCTGATTTCCTATTGACACATATATCAATGTTCACACACACACACAAGCATGTGCCACATTGCCTTCACACACTCACTCTCTACACACATGTATGCCACTGAACACTGTCACTCAAGCACTCACTCATTCACTATTTTTCTGAGACTGAAATTGGATTGGGTTATGTAGATTTCGAATTAGTTGATTTGAGTTGTTACACTAATTGGTAAATCATGTATGTTAACTTGATGTGATTTTATATAAACCTGACATTAGATTGGTTAGGATGACGTGTTGGCTTGGCTTTTGGCATTGGCTTGCATTTGCAGAGCAGTAGCTTGCTGCCTTGGCTTGCATTGCAGGTGCAGCAGCAAGCATTGGCCTTGCAGGTGCAGCAGCAAGCATTGGCCTTGCAGATGCAGCAGCAAGCAGTGGCATAGCAGCAGCCTTGGCTTGGCCTGGCTTGCATTTGCAGAGCAGTGGAGAGTAGGCTGGGGCTTGGCCTTACAGCTGCAGGCCATAGCAGCAGTAGAAGCAGTAGACAGGTCCTAATTGGACCTGAAATTGAGTGTGATAGTCTAGGGCCCACTATTAGTAGTTGGCCAAGAGAGGCCACTGTTAGACTGGGAAATTGGCCACATGGTTGAGAGGGAATATGAGGATTAATGTGTCACATTAATGTATTAGAGGAAGGGTGAGGAATAGGTGAGTTAGATTGATTGTCCTAGTATAGTTTTGTAGAGGGAATCAATTGGTATCCTGGGAGTTGGGGCTAGTATCAAATATAGATTTGAAGATAGAGTTTATATTAAGGTAGAGAGAGTTGATAAGTTGGGGAGTTAGTATATTGCAGATTTCATAAAGTGCAGTGAGTAGGGGTGGGTAGTTAGATGTGTTTTGTATTGCTGAAATGTCAATAACAGTAGTAGTAGCAGGAATCATAGGAAGTAGGTTTTGGACTTGAGTCCCATGTCCTTGGTTCATGTTGAGATCCTTCCCTTTTGCCCTCTCTCCTTGGGTTCAATTATCTTCTAGTAGATGCACTTGTACGCATATATGTTAATCATGTAATGTGTGACAAATGCATACATTATATGGGGTAGTGTGGGTTAATGTTGATATTGGGTATACATGTGGGTATATGGTATATGGTCTGAGTAAGGATACTGAGTTATGATATGTATTGTATTCCTAGGCTATAGGGCATGAGTCAGAGTAGAGGTGGTAGTGTAATACATTATGTCTATGTTTATGTGTAATACCCTAAAATAAAAAAAAATAATATATATATATATATATATATATATATATATATATATATATATATATATATATATATATATATATATATATCTGTGAGATATGTATGTATCACATACTTTGGTTTTAAGAATAACTTAGATTGTTGGCCTAATCTAGAGTAATGGCTTAGGTTGACTAGTTCAGACCAATTGAATCATATTGACCCCATTTACCTTGTTGAGTAGTCTAAGATTGACCTAGAATTACCTTAGCAAATTGTTAACCCTAGATATTGACTTGATAGACTAGAAGCTTGACCCAGAGTTGACCAAGTTTGACCTAGATACTCGACCAAGGTTGACTTAGAGTTGACTTTGACCTAGATTTGACTTAGAAATATGTAGATTGCATCATAAACTTTATCTATCTTATTTTAAACATATTATAACCTGTACTGCTCTATTTAGGATATTGTGACTCTAGTGCAGGCATCTGATATTACACTACTCTTTTCAGAGTAGCAGGCGAGTACATTCTCTGATAGTTCTCTCATTTATTTGTCAATTACTGTACTTCAGTTCTAGTTAGCTGTATGTGATTCTCTGTTACAAACACGTATTTTTATTTCTGAATCTATGTATACGACACACATACTCGTCTTACCTCTATTATTCGAATCACCATACGAATCACTATTCGAACCACCTATTCGTATCTTCATATGTTGGTTGGACTTTTATTCGATTGATGTGTCGGATTTTGGATTCATTTGTATTAGATGGGCGGGGAAATACTTGATTAGACATGTGAACATTCCCACTATTCGAACCACCCCCTGTGAATAATATTCGAACGATAACCATTCCACACCCGGCCAGGTGTGTGATGTGCCGTATTTACCCTTAGCCGTTTACATGTCTAACTAAGTATTTTAAAACACACTTGGAGAATTTAAGAATCATTATTAGAACATCATGTGAATCACTATTCGTATCACCTTATTCGATTCACCTTATTAGAATAATGATTAGAATTACATTCGACTCATCTTATATTAGACTCACATTGGGATTACACTCGACTTATATTGTACCATCTGAACTCATTATGTTACTCTAGTTCAGCTAGATCTTATTTTACAGTGTTCTTTGCTATGTTTCTCTTCTTGTTTAGTTATCTTACTTTCCTTGTACCTTAACTGCTCTCTACATCATTACTCGTACAAACTGCCATATTCATCAATACAACTGTCTATAACTGCTTTATAGTTCTCTGTCATTTACTTGGGTTTTCTAGATGAGATTGTGCTCATTCCTGTCCTGAATGGACCTGTTAAAAATATTACAGATGCTTGCCCTGAGGATATTTGCCCTACTTGCCGTGGAGCAGGAGATGACTTAGCTACCTATGCCCCCAACACTCAGGAGTGATCGGGAGACTAGCTGGTAGACTTGGTTTAGTTTTTCATGTTTTAGAACTTGAATTGTAATAACTTGTGATACGAGTTGTATTGAGTTTGCTTGAGATATTATTATTTAGTATTTTATAAATGTTGTTATTTAGTTTTTAGTTATAAACTTCTGTGTTATTTTATCGTGCTTAGACTGTGATTGAGATTTCATTATATCTATACTTGTCCTCCGTTCGGAGTTGAGATTTGACAAGTACATTATATATTTGCGTGAGTTGTTGATTAGATAGTAACCTAGGACATCGTTCTACCGCCGACACTGCGGCGTAGGCTGGACGTACCCACTTCTCGTGCCCTTACTCTAGGGTGCGGGTCGTGACAGGCCTTGGTTTCTCTTATTTGAAACCATCCACTCTTCTCTTCTTCTTCTCTTATATAGCCTATATATTCAAGAGCCTTACCTTCCCATCCACTTAGCATTCAAACTTTCCAACCGTCCAAGGTGCTCGGTACGATTCAGCTAGAAGTTTGAAGTGCAAGAAGTTGTAAGCCACTTAGAAAAATCCAAGTTTCGTCAAAGCGATCATTGAAAGAAGTTTGGCGCGCTCTTCTGTGAAAAGGCACGTGGTTGTAACCCTTTTTCACAAATAGTGGATTTCAATCCTGAGCTAGAGTTCTCAGGCCTGGACTAGTCCTCCACGAGGGAAACCAGGTTAAAAATCTTGTTGTATTTGTGCTTGCTCTCTACTCTTTATTTTCATATTTATTTTTACTCTGATTAATTTTTACAGCGTTCCATATTTTAAATAGGGTTCTCATTCGTCCTATTACGAAGAAAACACCCTATGAACTTTGGTTTGGAAGAACTCCAAACGTTTCATATTTTGGTATTTTCGATTGTAGATATTTTATCCTTAACACCAAAGACAACTTAGGCAAATTTGATGTCAAAGCTGACGATGGTATATTTCTTGGCTATGTGGCCAAGAGCAAGGGATATAGAGTGTTCAACAAACGCTCATTAATTGTGGAAGAGTCTACAAATGTGACTTTTGATGATGATAGCAGTGCAGCAGCTACTCTTGATGATGATGTTGAGCCATCAACTTCTACTCCAAAGAATACCACCACTGAAACCAATTCTCTGGAGGGCTTGCCAAAGAAATTCTCTTTCAAGCCCTCACATCCAGAAAAATTGGTTATAGGCGAGGTTTCACGCGGAGTAAGTACTAGATCATCATTAAGAGACTCTATTACTAGTACTGCCTTCATTTCACAAATTGAGCCGAAAAATATTGTAGAACCTTTTAATGATGAATTTTGGATTTCTGCCATGCAAGAAGAACTCAACCAATTCGAGAGGAGCCAAGTTTGGGAACTCGTTCCTAGGCCAACAAATCACTCGATTATTGGTACGAAATAGATTTTTTGCAACAAAGTTAATGAAGATGGTTCAGTTACACGCAACAAAGCTCGTCTAGTAGCCCAAGGATACAACCAAGAAGAGGGTATCGACTACGATGAGACGTATGCTCCTGTTGCAAGACTTGAATCTATTCGAATGCTTTGTACATTTGCTAATTTTCAAAAACTTTAAACTATTTCAAATGGATGTGAAAAGTGCTTTCTTGAATGGATTTATTAAGGAGAAAGTTTTTGTAAAACAGCCTCCTGGTTTTGAAAATCATAAATTTCCCGACCATGTTTTCAAAATCTAGAAAGCGCTATATGGCCTCAAACAAGCCCCTAGAGCTTGGTATGGGAGGTTAAGCAATTTCTTGCTTGAAAAAGGTTTTTCAAAAGGGAAAGTTGACACAACACTTTTTATAAAATCTTTCAAAGACACCATTCTCTTAGTGCAAATTTACGTTGATGATATTATATTTGGTTCTACTGATGAAACTCTTTCTCAAGATTTTGCTAAGTGTATGCAGACCGAGTTTGAAATGAGCATGATGGGAGAGCTAAATTAATTTCTTGGATTGCAAGTCAAACAAACATCAAATGGAACTTTCATCTGTCAGTCAAAGTATACAAAGGACATGCTGAAGAAATTTGACCTTGACAACGTCAAACCAATCGGCACCCCAATGGCTACTACGACCAAACTAGAACCAGATGAAAACGGTAAACCTGTTAATCAACGTAACGAGGTATGATAGGCAGTCTTCTTTATTTAACTGCTAGTCGCCCTGATATTATGTTTAGCGTTTGCCTGTGTGCTAGATATCAAGCAAATCCTAAGGAATCACACATGACCGCTGTTAAGCGTATCTTTCGATACCTTAAGGATACGGTTATAGTGGGACTATGGTATCCCAAATCAACATTATTTGACCTCATTGGGTATTCTGATGCTGATTTCGCTGGATGTAAGGTCGACCGTAAAAGTACAAGCGGCACGTGTCATTTATTAGGAAAGGCTCTAGTCTTTTGCTTTAGCAAGAAGCAGAATTCTGTCGCACTATCCACAACAGAAGCTGAATATATCGCAGCTGGTCGTTGTTGTGCACAAATTCTGTGGATGAAGCAAACCCTTGAAGACTATAACTTATCTTTTATGCATATTCTAATTTTTTGTGACAACACTAGTGCTATAAATCTCACTAAAAACCCTATCTGTCACTCACGCACGAAACATATTGAGATTCATCACCACTTCTTATGTGATCATAAAAAAATGGCACTATTAATTTAGAATTTATTGACACTGTTCATCAGTTAGCCGATTTTTTTACAAAACCATTATCCGAGGAGCGATTCAATTTTCTTTGTCGGGAATTAAGAATTTTAGATGAAACGATTATACATTAAATTGACCTGCGTAATTATCGATTATATCACGATTTTCTATGCTGAATTTGCTATGGGTACAAGCCGAAAGGGTCCTTCTGACAACAAGGCGTAAAAGCCTAAGCGACACGGTGCACTAGTCTTCGGACTACCGCTAGCTGGGATCCGGCCCCTGCAGCTACCCCATAGCAGCTTCACCATATTGATGATTTATGTCATAACTCCTTAGTTATTATATGGTTAAATTTCATTTATAGCTTGCCTCATTTGAAAATTCTAATTTTCAATCTTGTTTTTATTCATATCTTTGACCATTTATTCGAATCTATTTCAATCTCATCTTTTATTTCCTGCTTGAAGTTCTGGTCCAATGAACCAGAACTCGGGCCGAACTCTGCCTCACCCAGAGTTCGGGCCGAGTTCGGTGTCCTTGTTCCAGAACCTCAAATCCTTCTCAGCCGTTCATCTTATCTTAATCCGATGGCCCATATTTCACCCGATCAGCCGACCAAGAGACCATAAATTCGAAAATTGGTCTCTCTCTCTTTCCTCCATTGTCTTCTTCCTCCATCACCACTTCTATTTTCATCAAAACCCTAACCCTAGAAGGCTCTACTCCTTGGGAATTTGCTCTCCAAACTCAAGGAAATCATTCTTGGAGTTGTTCTCCTCCATCTTAGGTCTCTTTTAAGGTATATCTATCTTTCTCTTCCCATCTCAATTTTTATTTCCATGGCTCCTAGGTTGCTTGGTAGGGGTAAAAGACCAAGGAGAAGTATTGGTGAGTCCTCTACTAATCCTAACCCAAACCCTCAACCTAATCCTCCACCACAACCTATTCCTCAACCTCCTCCTCTCATGGTGCATCCACTTTTTAATCCACCTCCACCAATCAATGCCGACACATACGATGACCGTCTTTTTGTGTCCTTAGATGCGTCCAACGCATGGTTCGTCAACTTCCGTCATCGTCGTGTCTTTGCGGGACACCCCATTAAATTTACGGTGTTTTCTAATTTTTTTCCAAATTTTCGTGACTTATGTCTTGATGAGCTTGTTGCGACTCGTGAACCGAATAAATGCAATACAAATGTTTTATTTCAACATGACTTATGACCGCACACGTATCTATTCACGTGTCGTCGGTGTAGACATATCTTTTGATGATTTTGAGTTAGCCGACCTACTTGGTTTGCCCGACCCAAACACTTGGGAAAGGCTTGATGATGCTCGAGACTTTGTTTTTCCCGGCGAGACCACGTTGGAGAGTTTCAAGGGTGATCTTTGTTCTCCAAATCCTTCCCCTCGAAAACTCATGGCTAAACATCTCAACAATCATTTCTATGAACTTCATCGAATCAGCTTTTCTTCGGTCTTGCCAAAAGCTGGATCAACAGATGAAGTTACTTACTTTGAGATCACTGCTCTCTTCTTTCTTCATTTTTGCGTCCCCTTCAACTTTCCTCGCACGATGATGGATTGGATGATTCGTGCTAGGCCTAAACCAAAATCTTTGGTTTATTCTATGTATCTTCCTTTGATATTTCGTGCCTTCCATATTCCATTGGATAAGTGTCAGTCCTTGCCCCCTCCTGCCTTTCTGAATAAGGCCAGGAGAACTGTTGCTGCCATCGCCTCTTCTGAGTCCGATGATGATGAGGAGCCTGCATCTCATGCTCTCTTTGCTGCTCCTGATTCACCTGTTCCCGAGTCTACTGCTACACTGGACTCTCTTCAGACTATGCTTCGCGATCGCTTTCGTTTGGAGGACGAGCGCTGGGCCGAGATGGATGATCGCTAGACGCAGATGGACTACCGCACTACTCTGCAGATGAGTGCGCTCAGCAACTCCATCCACGACATTCAGTACTCCATGGCCTCTCATCTGACGATGTCGATTCCGATGCTGCGTGATCCGTCTCGCGACGGCTATCGCATTGACGATTCGTGGGTTCGTCACTAACTTGATCCGACTTCAGCATTTGTGGATCCTCGTCGTACTGGTTCTGATGGTGCGGGACCTTCTCATGCTCCTTGATGGATATGGCCATATGTACTGCTACTGATGATTATGACTGTTTTTATTTTTGGCACTTTGTTTCATTTTGCTCAGTTTGCTTATGTTTTTATGTCTTTAGAACTCTATGGCTCGGTTTATTTTTCTCAGTTTATGCATGCTCTCTTTCATTATATGGTTGTTAGCTTTATCTCTATATGTCTATCTCCATTTTTTCTGATTGTCAAAAAGGGGAGAACCATTGCTATTTGTATGAGCCTATATTGAGTATCCTTGTATATGTATATTTGGATAAGTATTTACAGGAAATATCAGTTTACGGGGGAGTATGATTGTTCAAGTACGGGGGAGCCATAATGTGTCCAGGTATGAATATTGGACATACAAATATCATGTTTTCTCAATTATCAAAATGGGGGAGATTGTTGACCCAAACCAGATTACAGTCAACCTAATCTTGACAATTAACAAAACAATATTTGTCGTAGTCCAATTTGACACATCGAGCTCGAAATCAATCTATTCAGCTCATTTGTTCCAGTTCACAGCTGCTTGGAGTTTTACCACTTTATTGTATACTAGAGTCTGTATTTTTATTATTCTTGAGTATAGGATGATGTATGTTGGATTATACTGAGCACTTTGGGCTAGCCATAGCTTTATAGGTTGACTTAGCCCAAATCCCAATCAACCCATTCATCCAAAAGCCCACAAAGATCATTCTGTCCATAGAAGACAGAGTTCGGGCCAAACTCTGCCTCACACAGAGTTCGGGCCGAACTCGGTCCCCTAAAATTTAGGATGCTGATTTTTAGGTATTGATCACTGCTAGTTGTCCAACGGCCAAAAATTTGAATTATTTATACCGAATTCTGGCCGAATTCTGCCTACCCCGAATCCTATAAATAGGCCTTGGTTTCTCTCATTTGAAACCATTCGCTCTTCTCTTCTTCTTCTCTTACATAGCCTATATATTCAAGAGCCTTACCTTCCCATCCACTTGGCATTCAAACTTTCCAATCGTCCAAGGTGCTCGGTACGATTCAGCTAGAAGTTTGAAGTGCAAGAAGTTGTAAGCCACTTGGAAAAATCCAAGTTTCGCCAAAGCGATCATTGAAAGAAGTTTGGCGTGCTCTTCTGTGAAAATGCACGTGGTTGTAACCCTATTTCACAAATAGTGGATTTCAATCCTGAGCTAGAGTTCTCAGGCCTGGACTAGTCCTCCATGAGGGAAACCAGGTTAAAAATCTTGTTGTGTTTGTGCTTGCTCTCTACTCTTTATTTCCGCATTTATTTTTACTCTGATTATTTAGTTGGCGAAGAGTTTAATTTTTAATTGATCATTTTTGATATAAACTCTATTCACCCCCCTCTAGAGTTGCCAACTTGGTCTTCAGACTTTTAGTCCAATTAAGGAAGAGATGTGTCTTTAGTGGATGAGCACGATGACTATTTGATGATTGAGGAGCAATTTATTCTATCTCCTTTTGTTTTTGTGAATTTTGGATTATGTATAGGACTTTTTCACTTTGGGTATTTAAGTTAATACTTTGTTGATATATGACATATATTACCTATAAATTATTTTTACTCACATACACACACACATTTATAATAATAATAATAATAATAATAATAATAATAATAATAATAATAATAATAATAATAATAATAATAATAATAATAATAATTCGACTAGTCTGCGATTAATCTGATATATCCCTAGTCTCCGCGAACCGACTAGCGACGGACTAGCGATTATTACAGCCTTGATGTGGTAATTCTTTATTGATAGAAATAAAAATACATACAAGAAATGAACAATTATAACTAAAATCCCTTAATGTTACAATTATCTCAATTCCAATCCCCAATTCCCTAAGATTTGGGAATTTCTCATGTTGTGGTTAATATTCATTTTCCAAGTTTGCATGAGTACCTTGACATCCTCTTATATTCTTCTTTGTAGCCACTAATACCTGATAATCTTATAGTGGAATACCCTTGTATTCCTCCTACCAAATGTGCCAACAAGTAGCTGCAAACACCTGTCTGGCCAGAGTTGCTGCCTGGTTCTTGCCTTTGAATGCTGATATTAGATCTTGAGCTTCCTGGATAGCTTCATATTATTTCTGGATATCTTTCTTCTCATTTCATTTCATATATTCTTTGTGTATGGACACTTAAATAATATACGATGACTGGATTCCTTATTTGATTGGCAAAGCACTCATATAGAATGAACATTTATGCCAAACCTATTTAGTCTGTCTTGGTTAAGAGTCTCCCTCTTAGGGTCCTGAGCAGTGTTTTAAAAGCTCTAGGTGCTCCTAGACGCGCGAGCTGTCTCGCCTCATCATCTGGGAGCGCCTCGCCATGCCTCGTCTCATCCGAAGAAGAAAAGCACCACCTAGACACCTTCTCAAATTTCATTTTCATAACAAATTTTGTCAATTTTGTAGCTAGTGTTAGATTATCCAAATTCGCACTATATCTCTAAAAACTCATCACACTTGGACTTTTAGACAATAAACAAAAAAAGTAGAAAATAATACTAAATTAACATATATATATAAAACAACAAAATAACTTAACAAGATCAAAAAATACTTTATGAAACAAACAAGTTTAAAAATAGCAGATGACCTCTAGCCTAGTGGTTAAGAGAGATGCATGCGACCCGAGTGCTCAGGAGTTCGAATCCCAGTGAGAGCGATTCCAGAAACAATTTACATGGTTCCAAAAAAGTTTAAAAAAATAAGATAAAAAAACAAAATCGCCCTAGGAGGAACCCAGCCGAGAGGAATGTTGCCGCTCTCTTCTCTGTCGTCGTTGCACGATATTTTCTTCTTCTTTTTCTATGATATGTTTCTTTTTTATTTATGTATGTTTAGTTAATAACTTATAGTGTTAGAATGAATATAGACTTAGGCGAACTTTTCACTTTCTTGTTTGTGTGCATGCAGAATCTGTCGGTCAATCCATTATTTTGAGCCATGTTGTACGCTTTATGCAATAAAAAAAATCATATTTTCTTGTTTGAGTCGAGTCCAAAATGTAGAATTGGTATGTTGCTATATTTCTCTGTCAGGGTAGATAAAAGTGTTGAACTTGCTAGGATATCCCAACTGGCTGTTGATTACATACAGGTTTCTGAGAGGTATATTGGAAAAATAGCAGCCTTTAGGGTGACTCAATGTGGGTGAAGCTTCATGCACAAATATAAGGGAATTGGGCATGGTGAATTCTTTTTCTAGCTGTGAAAATGGGTTGGCACCTAGAAGATATAGGATGCTATCTTGAACCCGAACCACTTCTAAGTTAGGTCTTGTAAGTAGTGACTGAAATAATATCTTTGTTTCTACCCCTTTTCTTAGTGGGGCGCATCATCCAACTGACTTCCATCCCATAGAAATTTGTAGATAAACTCCTTTCTACAATCTCACATGGGATAACACATAATTTCGTTCATCAAATTATTGTTGATTCCATGATTGTCTTTGATCTGTATATAATTGGAATATGGTTGTTCATATACTCAACCTAAGACTTCAATATGCGCTCAGTATCTCCTCGAAAATTCACTTCCATTTCTTGAGAAATATTTTTAATGGATATTTGTATCTGCAGGTTGGCAAACTTCAGAGAACCTGCCTGAAGAATCCTGTTAAGGTCTTTTCTTCACCCTTTCACATAAGTATGATTTAGGCCAGATACAGTATCACCCTCAACGATTCTAATTGATATTTCGGCTGATTCTTTCAGATTGAGACATCAACTAAGTATTTTACTATTGATACTATTAAGGAACAATATATTTTTGTTCCAGCAAAGTATAAGGTTCCTTCTTATTCCTTTTTATCTTACATCAGTAGGATATTTACTTTCAATCAAACTTATATAATGTGAGAAATTAGTCATCCATGTTACATGCAATCTCAATGGTAGGTAAGATGAGGGATGACTGGTGTAGGGTGCAAGTGTTAAATAGTCAAAATTGTGTTATAACATGAAAGTAGAGTGATTCACATGTGTTCGCTGTGCAATCTGTATCTGCGTACCTTCAGAACATTTACGCTACTATCACCACATCAATTTAAATGGGCAGTGAACAAATAATAACAAGTGTGGTAGGATGACCAAGGTTTAGACAAGGTTTTCAATATCAGTTTCAGACCTCCTATGAGTATCAATTTCAGCAAATATTTATATTGCAGATCAACTAAAAAAGAAATATAAAATTATGTAAATCTTCTATAATAACATGAACAATAACATCGGTCTTTAGCCCAGATTATTGGGTTTGTCTACATGAATCATTATCTTCCATTCAGCTCTGTTGTAGGCCAAGTTCTCTTAGGTTTATCCCAGCTCTAACAGCTCACACGGCTAATAGCATATTGTTCCTCATTGCAACTATTGGCGCCTTGCACATGTTTTTCAATACAAGAAAAAATATTGCTTTCACAATAACAAATCTTTTATCCCAAAATTGTGGGGTAGGCTGTTTGAATCATTTTTCTTCCATTCAGCTCGGTTAAGGGTCATGTCTCATGTAACACTAGAAAATAATGCTTTATGAACCCAAAAGTACCTATAACAAGTGTCTCGCGTGTCTCAATTGGCCTTGGGTATTTATTAAGTGATCTCGATAGTTCTATAACAAAATATAATTTTACTTGTTTTTTCCACTATCTAGAATATGTAAATCATATTATTTTCCCTCTCATTTATGGGGTTGTATTGACAATGGTGATGGAAGAGGTTATTCCAGATGGATAGGCTAATGATGTAAGCTTGTATGAAGTGCCACAGCCATTTTGGTTATGCCTAGGGATAAGCCACTAAAGCCTGTAGTAAATATTAAAGCCAACTTCTGTGCTATGTTACATAGGTAACAGAAGATAACATAAGCTGCACTGCAATCTAAACATCTCATAATGTGTCCACCATATTTAAATGAGTTTTGGACATTCATATTCCAAGAGCTGTTGTAGATTGGATATTTATTTTAGTGTTGAGCTTCCTTTTAGTTTATGCCATTTTCTCAAAAGTTCTTTCATATTTTAGGCTAAATTACAACTTGATACGCTCAACTATTCAAGTTTTTCAACTTAATATATATCCTAAACTTTGATATGTATCAACTACACCTCGACTGTAATTTTACAACTTAACACCCTACGGATGTTAACAAATGACAAAAATACCCCCTTCTGTCACCCTCAACTATAATTTCACGCGGTCGTCCTCCTCCTCCTCCTTGCCGTCCCTTCCTCCCGAGTCGATGGTGTCTCGGATGACGACGCCACTGCCTCCCATCGTCCGCATTTGGTTCATCGCCCCTTGTCCTCCCAAAATTTAAATGAGCTAAAACCTTATAGAAACTGCAATACAGCATTGGAAACCAGATTGAGGACTTAACAAAGCTCACCAAGCCGAGAGAGAAGCTGAAGAGGGTTCGCTGCTTCGGGATTGCACCGGCAGTGATGGGCACTGGAGCGCCACAACTTATGTCGCTACACGAGCCGAGGTCGAACAAGTCGCTAAAACTCATGATCATGATAGAGGATGTCTTGGCTTTGGCTTTCAGAACTCTATTAACTCTATTACTAACAAAAATATTCTATCACTAAATTTAGCAATGACTTTATATAGAACGAAAAGAACACACTTCAGAAAACAAAGCAAGCACAATTCACTCAGTCGGAAGAAGGGGACAACAATGGCTAGAGTGGAGTCCCAGAAAATAGTAATTGAAAGGGGATGAAGCCCTTTCTTTTACTACCACAACTTACTACACCAGGGAGAAGAGGAAGTGGGTATGTATTCGAATTTCAGTTCGGACAAAATAAAAATGGAAAGAGAAGAAGTTGGTGCTATTAGTCCATGACGCGGATGATGGTCATTAACCTGTGCAACATTAGCCTTGAAAAAACTACCCCCACCGGCCAGAAGTGCATGCAACCATCCGTGTGTTGTGTGCCCCGATGCGAAGCCCTCCTCCTCTCTCCATCCATCCAGCCATCCTCTCTGGTGTGTCAATGGAAACCAAAACTTTTGTTAGAGATTTGGGAACATATGGAGCCTTACTATTGACACTCTCAGTGTTGCTGCCAAAGCTTCGTAGTTGATTAATTATGTTGGGTGGATGTACCATCACCATAAAATAGATTAAATCATTTGCTTGCAATAATAATCCAAGTTATACTGTCGATAAGACTAACAAGAAGAAGAAAATGCACATACCACAAAATGTAACATAAAACAAAACATGAGCATTCAAATCGAGGTGACACTACATTCTTCCAAACACAAAGGTATCACTGTATATATAAGCATCAAAGGACATACATAACAAATGGGTTTAAAAACTGTAAATTTGGCTCTTATCATCATAGTGAAGCCAATAAAGTGTTGTCTAGCAAAAAGAATATAGCTAGGTACAAATTGAATATTCACATTTTGCCTACTCCTCGTGTCCGTGTCCAAGTGATGCACAAAGTAAGTGATGTATGTCTGTAAGTAGTGGTCTGTCTATAAGGTATGCATCCTAAATTCATGACTTTCTCTGGAAATGATAACATAGTTATAAATTTCATTTTTGACCAAGACGCTACAATTGATTAGCTATGTGAGAAACGTCAAATTTGCAGACTTAAGGAATTTGTAAATTGCAATCATTTATGGTGGTCCAACTCTTAGGAAGTTATTCCAGCATTGTTCTTGTAAAAATCAATTGAGCCGTAGAAAGAGATTGTAGTGAGTCGTAAATCGGTCTTGAAGTCGACCGAAGAGGAAGAAGAATCAAGATGAAAACCTTTGTCATCTTCGAAGGTCATAATCAAGGGAATATAAGATCAGCACAACAAATATGGGTGTCCAACTCTTGTGGCAAGCGATCAAATACGCCAAAGCATCGGATCGAAGTAAAACAACTTCAAAGACAAGAGAACAAAGCAAGCACAAAACTAAGCAAATAATGCAGATGGCGTCGAGGGACCATAGAGATCAGGGAGGGTTGAGAGGTAGGTTTCTAGAAGAAGCCATTAAGGACATCTGGGCTAAGAAAGGTCTTGAAAGAACTATTGCAGCTTCGTCGGACGGGTCGGTTGTAACCTCACCGTAGGCTTTCGTAGTAACCTCGTTGTAAGCGGACGTGTTAATCTTATATACCTCATTAACCTTCTCAAAACATATAGAACATATAGAACTGGGGTGGAACTTCTCATCTAATATTTGTTTAATCATTTTGTTTGTAATAATGTTAACTAATTAACTACTAATACTAAATACTAAGTAAATAATTAGTAACATTTAATTAACATTTGAGTAATTCTTAATTAGCGTGTAATAACTAAGGTAATTAATTAATATCGAAATAAAATCCATAAATTGATAACAAGTAGTAGGTAAAATTTTAGACATAATTAATATTTTTAATTATTTTAATAAATAATAATTTTTACGTAATATGTTATCATATTGGACATGATTAATTATTAGCAAAAAAGTGATTAACATAGTTAAATAATACTCAATAGCTAATGCTTAATTATCAAGTCCAGTAATTATATATTAAAAATTATATATCAATTTAGTTACCTATTAATAATATTTTTGATATTATAATGCACTTTAACATTTTTATAATTTTACCAGTTCCTTACATAATGGCTATCGAAACACATTTTGGAAGGAGTGGACAAGAAAGTGCAATAAAGTCCAAAAAAAAGCTACATTATACTTTCCACTTTCTCATTTCCAAGGAGTCATTCCTATCCAAACAACCCCAAAGAATCCAGATTCAATCTCTTTGGAAAGATTTTTAAGTTGATTTTGCGAAAAAAAATTATATGAGCATGAATCTCTCAACCCATAATAGCAAATCTTCAATCTATTTGGGGGCATATTGAATAATACAAAATATAACCCTTGCCAACATATGTTTTGATGTAGAGGCATGAAATTTAATACAAAGAAATCAAAAAATAAAAATAGAGAAAGAGAACGATAGTCAACTACCTCTATATACATGTCAATTGAAATATTGTGTTTCTTTGATTCATTCAACAATGCACAATATTATTTCATTCAAAATTAATATGAAAATATAACATAAATAAAACATAAATATACGACTTTATGTATCAAATTTATCTGTTTTTATTTATAATTTTGGTTTTCCCACACCAAAACTCGAAAAGTACGATATGAAACAACTGATACCAAAACCCATAAGGAGAGTCCTACAAGTTATAACGATTCATAAACTGATACGAACTTTGAAATAATAATAAAAAAACTTGCTCTAACGACATCTTGAAAATGTATTCCACTTTAGCTTGACCTTATGTTCAAAGGCATGATAAAAATATCATAATATTGTTCTTACAACTATTTTTGACGTACACGTGGGCAATGACAAACTGTCACGTCCCAGTTCCAAAAATACGGAATCGAGCCACATGGCAATGGCCAGCGAGTACCACTCCAATGGTTTTATCCCAATTTAATGGAACCATTAGGATAGCACTTAAGCTGTAAAGTACAACAGTAAAAATGTCCAAAAATCTCAGGTAAACTAATCTCATCTATAGAAACAAAGCAAGAACACAGAGAGATAAAAGTTCGCTAAATGTGCTGAAATAAACAGTCTGAATGTAACATAATACAATACTGAATAGAAAGTCTTGCAGAAACAATCCCGCTAGTACAATACTGAATGAAAGAAACAGTAAGATAAGTAGATCTGATGACTGGCTAACTAGAAAATAGTATCAGGTCAATGAAGGAGTGTAAGCCCTCTAGATTTTAGGAATTATTTTAAATTTTATTAAAGGATTTATTTTCAAATAGATATTTTATTTATGATTATTTTATTATTAAATATACCTCTTCGTGACTTTGATTTTTTTGGAGCGCAAGAGATGTCAGTATCTCGAAACATCCTTCATGAGTTTTGATCTAGACAAGTTTATCTTCATGTTGATATATCGTGACCCACTCAAACTTGTTCTCTTTTGCTCTATTTGCATCGCAGAACTTTCGGGTCAATTTAGGTTATTTTATCATTTTATTAAATTTTCACTTTTATTTTTGTCATTATCGACATGTTACCGTGACTTTCAAATTAGGAGCACAAGACTAGCCATTTTCTCCAAACCAACTTGTGATACATGATCTACTCGAGACACTCTTCGCCTATGACCTTCGTGTCCCACTCAGACATACCATTTGTGCTTCATTTGCTTCGTACAACTTTACGGATATTTGACCCAATCTCGATTTACCCCACTGAGTCACATTTACTTCCAACTTAATTTTCGAGCCCGACATCGGTCCAATCTGCTCGACCCAATGTATGGTTCTGGCCTATTTTGAGGCTACTATACGCATGTCACTTGTGTCCTACCCAATTGAGTCCCCACCTACTATTTATTTATCCGTGAGTATAAATGACTAATTTGAGTCATTTAATTCACTTAGACCAAACGGTGACCCGACCCGACTCAATTGGAGCCCAACCCAAGCTTCATGTTATTCCCTCATGAACATCCCACACCAATATCTCTCTCTACACTTTATAGATATTTTATTCTCTTTCTGTACAACTGTAAATATCCCCTTCTCTCTTTTCTAATAAATGATTTATATATACATATCACTCTCTTTCTCTCTCCTCACATCACCTCACCCCCTCTCCCACATAACCAACACACATACACCCCCCATGCCAGCCGAGTACACTCTCTCCCCCCTCAACTTTCTCTCTTTCTCTACAAATACCTATCCCTCTCACTCTTTCTAATAACATTATATATATATATATATATATATATATATTTTTTTTTTTATTTATATATATATATATATATATATATATATATATATATATATATATATATATATTTATATATATATATATATCACACTCTCTCACTCTCTCCATACTCACACAACACCCCCCCCCAATCACCAAGAGCCGAACCCATGCCCCCTCTCTACTTTAAAAACAATGCCACCCCTCCCCCCTCTCTCCTCACAGCTCTCACTCCATTCTCCAACATCAACTCCTCCATTTTCTTCTTCTTCTCCATCAAGCTACACCACCACTACCATGGGCATCACCCCCCATCACCTTCACACAATACCACCACCACCTCCCTCTTCTTCCTCCTCCCTAGCCGGCCTCCTGGCCGAAGCCGGGCCGAACTCCGGCAAGCCGCGAGGGGCTGCGAGCAGTAGCATTAGCAGTGTAGCTGCGACAGCAGCAGCTCCGGCGCCGCCTTGGCTGGTCGCCCCCTCCCCTGGCCTTGGCCGAGGCAGCGCAGCAGCTGCACGAGCAGCAGCCGCAAGCCGCGCCAGTAGCAGCAGCAGCGTGCGCGTGCCGCCGCGGCCGGCGAGTCCCCCCGGCCGCACGCGAGCCTCGGGCGAGGTCCCCCTTGTCGCCTCCGTTGTCCCCGATGCGGAAAACGGGCTATTCGTGCGTTTCGCACGGAATCCCGCTGTGACGCGTGCGGAATCAAAGTCTGAAAGTATGCCTCGTTGCAGCGACTTTGCGCGTGTTTTCGGGGAAATCCGACCGTTGGATCGTTGAAATCTTTCCTCCGTTGCAATCTCGGTATATAGCTCTACCTCCACCTCAAGTTTCATCCGTTAATTTTGTCGTTTGATAGATCAAAATCGGCCACCAAGTTGATCATTTTAATTGTATAACTTTTGGACAGTTTTGCGGAGCCAACTTCGTCGGCTCGTATCTCCGCCATCGCAGCTCCGTTTGGCGTGCTACCAGTTCCTGTTCATAGCTGGTATAACCCTCTTTCTGTTCCTTAAGTTTCGTTTCATCGTGAGCTCGTTTGATTGGTTGAATTCGACGCCAAGGATTGGCACAACATAAAAAAGAAATTTAGATGAAAAATAAAGACGAGGTGAGGTGGAGAAAAAATATCGGATTTATTCAATCAATAGAGGTCCAATAAACAAGATTTACTACTTATTTGTTGGCGGATTCCCTGGCCGTCCGAATTCGTAATTTCCAAGTTGTAAAATCCTAATTTTGAACCCGGAACTCCGGATTCCAATTCTGAAACCACCAGTAGACTTGTGGCGTCGTTCTGGCACATTCATATAAAGTTTGCTTGATTTTGACGACGTGGGTCCCGGCACGCATTTCGGTACAAGGTGGGCTCCACAGTCCGAGTCAACGGATCATTTTCAGATCGGCTTACCGAAATCCACTTTTGAACATACCGTTGGATTCGTATCGTCATTCCGGACTCGTTGACATATACTTTGCTAGATTTAGTGAACTTGGACTCCGGCACGCATTTCCATGCAAACCGGATTCCACTGTCCGGATCAATTGATCATTTTGAGATCGGCTCATCGAAATCCACTTCTGGACATACCGTTGTGTTCGTATCGTCATTTTGGACTCGTAGACATATAGTTTGCTAGATTCTGTTGACTTTGATCTTGACACGTTTTTCGATGCAAGGTGGGTCCAACGGTGTATCGCATCTTGATCCGAATTACCATTTTGTTCATGTGTCCAGAATTGGACTTATGGATAGTCTATCTTAGCTATTTTACTTATTCTGAGAACGTTGGTGATGTTTGTTTCAGCATCCGACGACGTTCGTGGAGACCCCTATGTTGCTACCTTTCTTGGACTTGACGATTTGTCTGCAGGACATCATCGGCCCACTGCTTTATCCCAGGCAAGATACCTTGCCATACTTGTACTGTTTACATTACTCATATCTATCCATGTACTGTTAGTTGATGGCACTGGTAGTGTGTATCCAAGGATGACTAGGGTGTTACCGATGATGGCATCGATGTTATGGGTGCGTGCGTATGTGACTTAGATTTAGTAGACATATCCGACATGGTGAAGTTATTCCGGATAACTTCATGACTTGACACGAGACATTACACGACACCTTGAGTGAGAGTCATTGTGTTGGCACGAACTTCCGCATTCGACTGATCATCGGTACGAGCGGTTCGTGTAACGGTACATATAGAGTTAGATGGTGTCTAGATTAGAGACTCACATTGAGATATGGATTGTCTGAGTCGTGGATACTTGTACATTTCCTGGGACGAAAACGACAACCAGCAGGCGTATGGGACAGACAGTACTTTATTTTATGTTAGCCTCAGGGGTGGCCTGTTGATTGGCATGGGCCCTTACTAGTAGGTATTTCCGGCAGCGGCCACCAGCTGCACGCTAGGTTCGGTCGGAAGGACGCTAGTATTGCGCTAATCGGCTCGTGATCCGACGCTCAGCCCATGTTCCGACGCAAATCCTTCGGCTCGTGATCCGACGTCGGCCCGTGCTTCGACGAAATTATTTCACCTACCCATACGTTCCAAAGGTTGTCTTCAACATGCATCCACATAGACTGGTTAGTTTGTATACCCATGTCGGACCGTACTATGGAACAGTGTCTCATCATGGACTGGTATGCCTTCCACTGATCATGATTGGTCAGAGGTATGGTTTATTGATCGATGACTGGATATTAGGCCAGGTCATGATTCAGGTTGTCCATTTATATCCAGTTCACATTATGGCATGTATCTCTGTATCTTGTTACGTCTTCTGAGGACCTGGTGATCTCTCCAGGTATTCGCTGAGCGGTTAGTACAGAGTAGCTGGCGGGTGCTGCATGATGCACCGAGGTCTCAGGTCTATATTTATATTGTGTTCTGGCATATTCCATTTATTCTTTCCAGCTTATATCCTCACCTATATTTGCTTCATACTGCTATGTAGCCGACTATTACCAAGCTTATTCCTTCTCGAGCTTGTTTGAACATGTATATTACTGGGTGGCCAACTTTATTATATTATGTTCATTCTTGGTGTTCATTTCATTACTGTGGATTGAGATGTAGATGATCAGTTACTCTTAGTTACCCCTTTACAGCGGAGTACGTCCAGGGTTAAGTCCATTAAATTGGGAGCTTATCCTAGATCGTATTAGCTGGCATGGTCACGCTCAGGTTCTTATATATTTTAGAATTGAGGCATGACAAGGAGCTCTACCACTAGTCAAGCTACTCTGCTGGGAGAACCTCGTCCTCAGATGCTGATCCCGCTCCTAAATCAATATCGGACCCGTAAACCTCCGGGTAGTCCTGTTCGTCTAAGCCTGGAAGAGAAAACCATGTCCTCAGCGGGACGTAACAAGGTACATAATATGCAAGCCAAAGTAAAACAGTGCCATAAATATATGTATGTAAACTGCAGTCAAGGTAGGGTAAATCTAGTAACATCTATACTGTGATATGTAATATTGAGGGCAATATTCGATACGTAGGCTTTCTAAACATAAAATTCGTAGCTCCGATAATAGTCTCTCCTAGGATACAGGGCAGTAGTTCCGAGAATAGTCTCACGGTGAATATGAATACATAGTGTGTGCGTAGTAGCCCAAGCATCTAGTAGCTGTCCTCCCCTCCCTATGAGACCGTACGAGCCGAATCCACGATTCGCTTAATCTGATCCTCTAATAGTAACAGTCGGGTCATACATAGAAAAGTAAATGCAATCTAATTGAGATCATATAGTCAACACAGGTTATGGTCTTCCTACTGATCTGGCAAGATGATAGTGTATAACAGTGTCCTATGGTACTGATGTATCCAGATTGGTACAACTACGGTATCGAGAGCAATTTCTAATAACCGATACTAGATGTTACTAACTTAAGCCTGCACCCGAATCTGTCTCGGACGTGAAGTATCGATCAACGGTCCTATGGCGGTACGATCACCATAAACAGAACAAATATTTAAGAATCAAATATGGAACTGAAGTACAAAAATGACAAGGTACACTTGTCATTGCATCCCTTCCTTGCATCTATTTCCTTGCAGCCTTTCTCTTGTATGTATGCTCCTATTCACTTTGCACATCTTTTGATTTGTTTCTTAGCAATGAGCAATCTTACACAGGTTAATCTCGCACAGTCATATAGTTCCTACATGAAACTACACATCCAAACAAATATTCATATGTGCGTAACAGTTGCTCTTATCTCCCCTATTTCACACAGATGAACCCGGCTGTTTGTTCTATATTTCTACACTCATCCAATGACTGCCCATGCTAAACCTCCATGCACTGCCATGTGTCTGTCCTTGATTAATCACTACCCAAGAATAAATCCTAACCCATACAAAGTAGCATTCCCCTGTGCACCTGGCCATTAGAGAAATCAAAGAGAAGGCCAATTGTTGTTCTCATGACATGTATTTTTCCTATTAAGATTCAAACCTATGTACTGCTAAATTAATTTCCTATTTCCTATTACATGAATCCTTAATGCCCGTTCTCTGGAAGAAAGAAAACAAAGTGTTGTGCATATGTATTGAAAGGAACGTAGCACTCGAGGAGCCCTCACATATGAGTTTTCCCACTTGTGCCTTTCACCCATTCCCTCACAGTTCCAGAGAACCACATCTTACAACGCTGCTACTTGGCCTAACGCCAGCTGGCGCCCCCCCCTCCCCCCCCCCCCCTTCCATTGGCAGGTCAATCGGCATGGGACCCATGCCTATAGGGGGGTTCCGCCATCTGGTGTGTGGTCTGGCCCACTTGCGGGCAAGGGCGGAGCCATGGAAAAAAAAAATTAAGGGGGGTTTGAAAAAGAAAAAAAAATCATATGATAACTCGATAAATGAAATAACTATAAAATATACACAAGAAAACGACACACAGGATTCGAACTCTAGATTTCTAATTAATGAAGCAGCTACTCAACCAACTAAGCTAAGGCTTATATGTGATAGAAACTGGTAGCTCCTTGTATATAAGATAAAACAAAATCATTAGCTCCTTGTATATAAGATAAAACAAAATCATATGATAACTCAATAATGAAATAACTATAAAATCTACACAACAAAACAACACTCACAGGATTCGAAACCTGGATTTCTACTAAATGAACCAGCTACTCAACCAACTAAGCTAAGGCTTATATGTAATAGAAACCGGTAGCTACTTGTATATATTTTCGAAGTCCGGGCTACAGCCCGGGAGAGCCCAGCTTATGCTCTGCCACTGCTTGCGGGCCCGATAGCATTTTCCCATATCTTATGACTCCCATCTCCAAACACACATATAACATATTTCTGTTTACTCACATATTCTCCATCTATGATTTACTACAGGTACCCATTTACTACTTGCATCCAACTTTAATACTACACATGCATATGCATACATTGTCATGACGAAGTATTTCTCTAGCATGAATAGGAGTTACCAGTGGGCAGATGAGAGAACAATCTCAGGAAAATGGCATCGAGAGCTTGGCGGCTAGGGTTTTAGATGGGGGAGGAGATGATGAACATGATTAATATATATAGAGGGAGGGTAGGGTTTCCTATGAGATACAGAAGAGAGGAGGGAAGCCTGGTTGCTGCGTGCTCTGCCGTGCAGGGCTACAGTGTTACTATTGGCAGAGAGAGGACATTTAAATCTTCTCATAATGAATCGGGTTTGATAAATGTCTACCTACCAGTTATTAGGAGTAAGCCTCAATAAGGCTGTGCAACCTATTCCTACATAGGCCTGGTCCTAGGTGGTAGGGGGGGGGGGGGGCGCTACAAGGTTGGTTGCTAAGAAGGAAGAAAAGAAAAAAAAATGAAAGGAAATTTGGAGTTGGGCCATGAAAGTTGGGTCCTAGTAAACTTGTTGTTTGTTCTATGGAAATTTGTTTATACTAAGCCCAAAGGCATTAAAAGATAAATAACTAAGGCTTGAATTAATTTAACATACTAACTCACCCTCTTACACATCTATATGTCAGTCCAAATTCCTACAATTAATAGGGCTCTGAAAATCTTAGGTTAACACTAATAATAGATTAAAAATATTAACTAAGACTATTACTTAAAATAAATAAAAGGAAAATAAATTGTGGGGGGGGGGGGGGGGTGGAGGGGGTTGGGGGGGGGGGGGGGGGGGGGGGGGGTCGCACAAACCATATACTAAATTGAGAAGCTAAGAAAACCTAAAAAGGTGTGCCACTTATTTGTAACCAGTCCGATGTATATATAACCAATCAATAATGCAAGTTAAACAGAAAAATCAAATTAAATCAATTGAATAAGAGCATTGTTGAATATAATAAAGCAATAAGATTAACCAAGAAATCATACCAGATTCGAGAATTGTATGCAATGCCTTTCAAGTGAAAAACTTTATACGACCTCCATTTTGGTATTTACCCAGAAATTTTATGTATCAATGATGATGTCGACGAGTCGATGTTAATCTCACTACTCTTTGCACAAGGTTGAGAAAAATTAGGAAGCATTTTCATATAATGATGACACTGTCCATCCTTTGAGAGTAGATCCACTATGGATGCCGCAGTAGATGCCTCGAGGATAAATTTACTTTTATCCATTTCTGCAAGAAACTCCATAGCTCTGTTTACTTCACCATTCTCCAACAATCCCTTAACAATAGCATTAAGCATAACAGAATCTGAAGAGTAACCATCTTTCTTCACTGACAAAAACAACTAATCAAATTCATCCAACAACCCTTCTTTAATAAGGCCTTTCATCATTATGGTATATGTCACAACGTCTGGTGACACTACGTCATTTGCAAGAATAGAGTTAAAGAGATCCTTTGCTGCATTAACCTTACCAACTTGAAACATTCCTTGAATTAAAATATTGAAGGTCCTAGCTTCCAGTTTTTCCTTCTGACATGATATGGTGCTGAACAGATTCATGGCCTCATCACTGTGGTGATTTTTACAAAGTCCATGTAATATTATATGATAGGTTTGGAGTTCTAGGGAAGTTCCAGCAGCAATCATTTTATCTTGTATTTCTTTTGCATCGACAACTCTTCCAGCTTGGTATAATCCATCTAACATAATATTGTAAGTATCAAGTGTTTGTTGCAGTCCCTTACAAGGCATCTCATCAAAAAGGTGTCTAGCTCTATCAACCTTTCCACACATACAAAAGCCATTAATCAAGATGTTGTAAGTAACTGTACTTGGTTTATGACCTCGTGAGAGCATTAGCTCAAAAACTTTAAATGCTTTACTTGTTTCTTGTATCAGGCAATATCCATCCATTAAAGTATTGTATGTTACTACATCGGGCTCCAAACCTCTTTGAATCATCACATCTAATAATTTATAAGCTTTTCCAACCATTCCTTCTTTACACAGAGCATCAATTATCATGGTGAATGTCACAACATCAAGTTCAACCCCTTGATCCTTCATTTCCTCGATCAATCTAGAAGGCCCTTCCCATTTTCCTAATTTTAGAAATCCCGAAATCAAAGTGTTATAAGTGATAATATCAGGAGAGAGGCCTTGAGTTACCATTTGACGGAAGAGGTCTTCAGCTTCCTCCACTTTTCCGATCTTGCAAAGTCCATCAATCAAAGTGGTATAAGTGATAATATTAGGAGAGAGACCTTGAGTTACCATTTGACGGAAGAGGTCCACTTTCCCGATCTTGCAAAGTCCATCTAATAAAGTGTTGTAAGTAATAGCATTCGGCTGCACCCCTTCTTGTTGCATTTTCTTGAACACATCCATAGCCTTTTCTACCTTCTGGTTCTTACTGTACCCATCAATCAAAACATTGTAACTACGGACGTCATGCCTTAGACCCTCACGAGACATAGAACTGAGTAGCTCGTCCACCTTCTCGAACCTGCCTTTGAGACAGTATCCATGCAGTAGTACATTATACGTGATTATATCGGGTTTCTCACCTCTTTCAACCATCAAATTGAGTAGCTTATGCGCTTCGATCGTTTTTTCCTGCTTGCAAAGATAATCCATCAACATGTTAAATGTTACGGCATCTGGTGCGAGTCCTCTATCGACCATCTCTTTAAAGATTCTGCTGGCCTCCTTCCAGCGACCAAGAACCAAATGGCCTCTAATAATGCTAGTGTACGTAACGACATCCGGTTGGATTCCCATGCTGACCATCTCCTCGAACAGCTCAGAAGCGCTAGTCATATTTCCTTGTCTGCAACGAGCGTTGATGACTGTAGTGTAAGTGACCACACTGGGTTTGGTATCCATTTTCCTGAGTAGGTCGATTGCCAAGTCCGTGTTTCCGCTCTCGCAGTGACCCTTTATGACGGTATTATAAGATACAACGTCAGGCACAAAACCCAACTGAGGCATTTTGTCGAGCAGCTGGGCTGCGGCGCTGTACCTCTTCTTGACGCAGAGTCCGTTGAGTAGAGAGCTGACGATGATGATGTCGGGAATCCAACCGCGTCTGAGCATGCATGAGAAGACGGCGAAGGCGAGGTCTACGTTGTTGTACCGGCCGCAAAAGTCGATGAAGATGCCATACGTGACGGTGTCGGGAGAGGTGCCGGCACGGTTGAGCTTGTTGAGCAAGGAGAAGATGGTCGGGAAGAAGTTGGAGGAGGAGGATGATGTTGTAGGTGGGTTGTTCTTACGAGTGACGGAGGTGAAGAGGATGTTGTAGGTGGAGACGTCGGGGATGGGGTGCTTGGCGGCAGTCAATTTGTCGAACAGATGGAGTGCGTCTTCCATGGGGAGGTGCTTCTCCGAGCGACAGCGTTCTCTGACGAGACGCTCTTCATTTCTTTCTTCTTCTTTCTTTCTACTTCAGAGGTGGGTGGGCGGGCTCTCTCTTTAGTGTAAACCTTGTGGTGTGCGTCCACATGTTTATTGTGTGGCCATCTTCTCTCCTATTAGGGTCTGTTTGGCAATTGTAGGAATAGCGGTTATGAGATGTTTTTAGAGTACCGGATATGAGCCGTTATGAGGGGTCCGATTTTGATTGGTTTTTAAGTAGCGACTTTTAAACTAGTCCAATCCATGCTTGGTAATTCACTAACGAGCGGTTCTGAAAATTTTTTATACGAATAAATTAAATAGGGAAGGGTATCAGTAGTTACAATTATATATATTTTTGTAACGATATAAATGAAATAAAAAATAGAGCCGCTCAAAATCCACCGATTTGAGGTGTTTATAAAGCCACTCAAAAATACATTACACCAGTTTTAGGAGGTTTTTGAGCCAACCAAAACCGGTGCCTCAAAAAAAATTAACAAGTAAGGGTTTTCATAAACAGTCGGTTCAAAAATACCCCAAAACCGGTGAAAACACCGTTACCAAGCAGACCCTTAGTAAATAC
Source organism: Iris pallida (assembly GCA_029216955.1). Taxonomy (NCBI): domain Eukaryota; kingdom Viridiplantae; phylum Streptophyta; class Magnoliopsida; order Asparagales; family Iridaceae; genus Iris; species Iris pallida. The sequence goes on from JANAVB010011394.1 coordinate 3,643,384, forward strand.
GCGTGCTTTGCACATACAATAACATATAATAAAAATATTGTCCAATTATAATCAAATATCTTTTTATTAGGTGGACTCAATCTTGAGCCGTTTTGAAGTCCTTTATAATAGTAGAGATGAATAACTAGTCACGTGTGTTGGACGTATCCAAAAGAAATCATATTATATCATTAATAAAGTATATAAAAATTTAAAATATACATAATATTTTAAATATATTTTAATATAATTTGTTATGATTAATTTTTAAATTCTGGATATGTATTTAATTATATAGTATTATGTAGTTAGTTTGAACATAATTTTAATTTTTAAACATATTACAGTATTGGGTGGTTTTTAATTTTTTACGTGAGGAAAGAGGGTTCGTTTATCCACAGAAGATAAAAATGTAGTTAATTTTGAACTTTTATTTTTTAAAAGTTTAATGGTTGATGATATACACTGTTTAAACGGCTTAATTTGGAGCCGTTTTTTGAAGCCCCTTTATATTAGTAGAGATGTTATTCGCACCTCCAAATTGTCTTTTCAAATCTTTCTTTTTATGTGACATTTGACATGACGGTTAGTGTAACATCTAAGATGACAAATTTTAAAATTAACATTAATATTAATGTTAACATTAAAATTTTAAAAGCTCCACCATTTGGTCTAGGTACAAAGAATGACTCCACAAATAATATGGAAATTGAGTGATCACGATGAGTGATCTTAAGATGCCATTGGTGTGAAGTTTGAAACCTAATACTTTTTAGCACTCTCTCTCTCTCAATTCTAAACCAAAGCTAAGAAATTGAATAAAAAGACATGACAGATATTTATGCAAATCAAACCATAAAATTCAATTTGAATCTAATAGGTCTCTGATTTGAAGGGAGTCATGGTCATGTTTCATTATTCTTGGGCTCTAAGACATGAGAGTAAAACTAGCTATCAAGCATATAAGAAGAAGGTTTACTCACTGCCTATTGGACACCAAAGAGCAGGTTTGTTTGTAAATATCGTTTCTTATGCTTGCAAGGTGCTTCAGCAGGAAACGTGAGTCAGAAGAAGGCAAACCTGTACCCCCATGATGCTGAGACATCTACAGGTCCCAACATTTGCGAATCGACATGAAACTGCTGTCAAGTTTGTGATTGCCGAAGGAATGCTAGAGAGCACTAGATATCCTGGCTACTCAAAGTGCACCATTTTTTTTTTCCTTTCCATACACATTAAGACTGAGAGTTTCTGTAATGATGATGATACAATTGTGTTTTGCTCAAGCATTAGTGTTAGTTACATCAAAATATAATACATGTGTACGATCTAGTTAGACGCTAGTTGTGATTCGACATGTTGAAACTCCCAAGTAGGATCCTCGAGATGATGAGAGAAGTTGCATGGGCTTATTTTCATTGGCGATGTCCATCAGGTAGTGTGACAACCTTGTGGAATGGAACATTCCTCTGAGGTATATAGAGATCCATCTAGCTTCTTCGTCGTCCTCGAGGACATATCTTATGGCAAACATAAAAAAGAAAGAATATCAATTACCACAGGTAGGCTGAACTAGAAATTTGAAAATGAATAAGACCTTACTACAAAACTGGAAACAAATTAAGAGCATATCAAAAGCTGCATTAGTAATAGTACCGAAGAAAATAAAGTTTCCACCGCCCGATACATTTTATATATATAGAGCATATCTTCCTCGTCGTTTTTATGTTGTCATAAACCTTGTATGTTGTCAGGATTGTAGAAATTTTCTACCGTCCTTGAAGTATTCAGGACTATAGAAATTTGCTACGGTCCTGACAACATACAAGACTGTAATATAAATACGATTTAGGCACAGTACTCCCGATAGTGTTTATCTACTTTCTAAAAAGGTGTGCCACTTATTTGTAACCAATCCAATGTATATATAACCAATCAATAATGTAAGTTTAACAGAAACATCAAATTAAATCAATTGAATAAGTGAACTGCTAAATATAATAGAACAACAAGTTTAACCAAGAAATCTTACCAAGTAATTGTGGTGAATATTGAATAGTCCCATTAGATGACATGTCAAGATCAGATGGTATATATGCAATCCCTTTCAAGTGAAAAACTTCATATGAACTCCATTTGGTGGTGTTTACCTAGAAATTTTATGTATCAATGATGATATCGCCGAGCCGACGTTAATCTCATTACACTTTGCACAATGTTCAGTAAAATTAGGAAGCATTTTCATATAATGATGACAATGTCCATCCTTTGAGAGTAGATCCACTATGGATGATGCAGTAGATGCCTCGAGGATAAATTTACTTTTACCATTTCTGCAAGAAACCCTATAGCTCTGTTTACTTCACCATTCTCCAACCAGCCCTTAACAATAGTAGCATTAAGCATAACAAAATCTGAAAAGTGACCATATTTCTTCACTGACAAAAGCAACTCATCAAATTCATCCAACAACCCTTCTTTAATAAGGCCTTTCATCATTATAGTGTATGTTACAACATCTGGTGACACTACGTCATTTGCAAGAATAGAGTTAAAGAGATCCCTTGCTGCATTAACTTTACCAACTTGAAACATTCCTTCAATTAAAATATTGAACGTCGTAGCTTCCAGTTTTTCCTTCTGACATGATATGGTGTTGAACAGATTCATCGCCTCATCAATGTGGTGATTTTTACAAAGTCCATGTAATATTATATGATAGGTGTGGAGTTCTAGGAAAGTTCCTGAAGCAATCATTTTATCTTGTATTTCTTTTGCGTCAGCAACTCTTCCAGCTTGGTATAATCAACCTAACATAATATTGTAAGTAGCGAGTGTTTGTTGCAATCCCTTAAAAATGCATCTCATCAAAAAGATGTCTAGCTCTATCAACCTTTCCGCACATACAAAAGCCATTGATCAAGATGTTGTAAGTAATTGTATCTGGTTTATGACCTCGTGAGAGCATTAGCTCAAAAACTATAAATGTTTTACTAGTTTCTTGTATCAGGCAATATCCAGCCATTAAGGTAGTATATGTTACTACATCGGGGTCCAAGCCTCTTTGAATCATCACATCTAATAATTTATACACTTTTTCAACCATTCCTTCTTTACACAGAGCATCAATTATCATGTTGAATGTCAAAACAGTAAGTTCAATCCCTTGATCCTTCGATTCCTCGAGCAATCTAGAAGTTACTTCCCATTTTCCTAATTTTAGAAATCCTAAAATCAAAGTATTATAAGTGATAATATTAGGAGAGAGACATTGAGTTATCATTTGACGGAAGAGATCTTCAGCTTCCGCCACTTTTGTAATTTTGCAAAGTCCATCAATCAATGTGGTATAAGTGATAATATAAGGAGAGAGACCTTAAGTTACCGCTTGAAGGAAGAGATCTTCAGCTTCCACCACCTTTCTAATTTTGCAAAGTCAGCAATCAAAGTGTTATAAGTGATAATATTAGGAGAGAGACCTCGAGTTACCATTTGACGGAAGAGACAATACAAAAGTATTTGTGACACCAAGCCTAAACCCATCTTGACAGGTGAGTGATGACGCACATTATGTTTTACACAAGCATTATGCATATCTATTTCGACTGTCTATCGACCTGACATCGGCCTTCATCATCTTTGTCAAATTCTCGACTTGCTCAACTTCGGGGGGGGGGGGGGGGGGGGGGGGGGGGGGGGGGTGGGAGGGCCAAAAACCAAGATGCCCACTTGGTGGAAGGTTGAAATCATAAAATAAGTCTTGTCTAGTGATTTAATAGTCTTCCCCAAGTGTGAGGTAGCTAGACTTCCACTATATTTGGTCAGCGCCCAGTGGCATGGAAATTGATGTTCAAAATAAGCATAATGCGATATCTAGCCTTTCACTTTATAGGTAAAAAAATCTTACAATAGTCTACTTATGGTTAAAAGTTTAAAACTATTCACTATATGATGAGTTAATGTGTAGTAGAAGAAACCTATAAAAGAGTACCGGAGTCTTTATTATTATGTCCCTTAAATCACTTTGTTAAGATTGTTGAATGCTTACGTTAAAGATGAGTATCCGTTAAGACAATTTAGAAACATTTTTTTTCCCTTTTAAGGCTAAAGTTTAAAATCATTTATGCATGTAGATTATAATTAATTGTGTGAATCCACCCACATACTAAATAGCATGAAATGTATCCTTTAATGATAGGACTGACCTTAGAACCTCTGCTGGAGATTTACTCAAATGAGATAATATGAACTAAAGAGAGAGGTTAGCTAAGTAAGTACTTGTAAAGATGTTGCATGGATCCTTTAGACAGAGATATGAAGCTTCAGCTTATAATCCATAAGAGTCAGTTTTACAGTGTGGAGAATATACCCCAAAACAAGAAAGCTAACCATGTTTAAAAATATATATATAATAGAAATTCCATTTCACCTGTCTAAATATGGTTTTCCTGAAAGTTAGAATCCCCATGTCATTCGGTAATGCTCTGTTCTAAAACTAACTAGAAACATCCGAATAAGCATGCATCCAGTTTCAGATAAGAAATTATATTTAGTCCTATAACGACCGGCTTTTGTGCACATTAGCTTAGTTCCTCGATGGTTTTGGGATTAAACTACCTACATTACTAGACCATGATCACATATTCGATAAGGGGTCTAAGTTAACAAAAAAGCTTTAACATGAGTCATTTTTTAATACTTGTAATAGGTTTGTGATCCTTTACAGCAAGCATAGTCCCCCTTCTAGCTCAACTAGACTCTAGCTGCTACTTGCCATGGAGTACGCGACTTAGGTACAAAACTAGCACTTATTTTTGGCAAAAACTATTGTGTCACTCAAATGACTGTGTTCACTATCTGCATTCCTTTTTACTCCTTTATTCGAGAACTTTTAGCTCCAAGCAAGAATATCTCTATCAAAGAAAAGTATTCTTTGTCTTATTTGATCAACTCATATATTATTAATCAGGCAATTTGACCATCTACCATAATATAATTAAAACGTAACATATCTATGTTGGTAGTTGGATCTGGACTCTAGCCATGTAGGTTTTGTTTTGAATCTGTCCAGGCTTGATTTCTCTTAATAGACACCCCCGATCCAATCACTAATGCATTCGGGCAGGCTCAAGTTTGAGAGTTTACCTTGTCCATTTCACCATAAAGCATAAGCCAGATTTAGGTACTCTAATAAAAACATATCACTAAAACTCTTATATTCTATACCCTACTCTTTTTTGCATTGATCATGTTTCGCATCACAATCGTGTAAGATTCATGCAGATGGATCTGACGCAGTTTATCCTGCAGTCTGCTTTTGAGAATCGGACACTACCAAATTACAGTACTTTAGCGACGGCCATTTAGCGACGGACATTTTCCGTCGCTATCGGATCCACGACGGATTTGTGACGGAATACCGATGGAAAGCAGTGGACAATTTTTTTTATTTTTTTATGTCCATATCCGTCGCTATGCCGTCGATAGGTAGTCGGCCATGTAGCGACGGTTTTATATCCGTCGCTAGAACGTCGGACATTTTGGCGGCAAAAGCCTAAAATATTGGCGCGAGATTTACTGACGACTTAGCGACGGAATAATCCGTCGCTACTCGCGCGAGATTTACTGACGCATTAGCGACGGAATAATCCGTCGCTAATCCGTCGCTAAATTTACGTTCCAGACTTAAGTTGAAACGACGGGAGGAATTTTTCATTCCCCCCAAATTTCACTCTCTCTCCTCTCTCTCTCCTCTCTCTCTCTCTCTCTCTCTCCCGCGGTGATCGATCGGCGACCCCCTCTCCTCTCTCTCTCTCCCAAAGGTATTCCCCTCTCCTCTCTCTCTCCCAAATGTATTCCCCTCTCCCTCTCCCTCTCCCTCTCTCTCTCTCTCTCTTTCTCGCTCTCTCTCTCTCTCGCGCGCGCGCGGTGGTCGTGGGTGCAGCAGGCCGGGGGCGTCGGGGGCTGCGGGGGCGGCGTCGACTGCGGGGGGCGGCGGTGGCGGCGGTGGCGGGGGGTGTGGAGGGGGCGGTGGGAGGGGGCGGGAAGCGTTGGAGGGATGGGGGCGCGCGGGGGCTGGCCGCGGGGTGCGGGGGGAATTGTAGTAAGATTTGGGTCCGTTTGTGTTGTGTCCTCACTTAGTTATGTGACAACCCTAATAACTGTTACCATCCAATTTTACTGTTCATTACAATCTAAGTGTACTTTTGAATAAAGCTATGCTATGTTCTAAGACATCTAAACACTAGTGCAGATAAAATGTAAAACTAAAGAACAACAAAGTTGGCTTAATAATATTCTTGGAGAAATGTGCCATGTTGTCAAATGAAGCTGAAACCTGAGATTTTGAAGAGAAGCCACTCGGATGCAAGAGATCAAACTCAAGCACGCAGATATCAACAACAACTTGGCCGTCCAGGCTTAATGACAAGTCTCTCCTGGAAATACTTGCCTTCGCCAGGAATGCTAGTGTCAGGTTGGACAATAAATTATTTGGTCAAATATCAAAGTTTGACAAATAAAGCTATCAAAAGGACTAGTAGTTCTAAATTGACAGATCAATATGCATTGTATGAGATGTACTCATGTAAGTTCGATTTTTTTTTTTTTTGAATATCAATAAATATATGTCAAAATAAAATATTCAATATACCTATCATGTTTGAAAAAAAAAGTTACGATATGAAAATCCCTTAAAATGGCGACATGAGCATTGCTATGGTACCAGCACAATAAATCAATTCGAAGGAAAAACTAGCCTATTCAACATTTGCAGCATGACTAAATGGAAGTAAAGTTTTTTTTTTTTATCTTTTTAAAAAGGAACAATGAGGCTCATGGATTCTGTACTCCACCCATCTCACACTTCCAACTACCATGTTGCATAGTTACATAAAAAGTAAAACCCTGATCTAAGCTACTTTTGTAAGTGGATGCACCAATCATTTTGTGGATGATAAAGTTTTCAACAATATACATGATTTTTTTGAACAGTTTGTCTGCATCTTATGGACATACTACCTGTTGTGAGATTATAATTCTTACTTTAGGAAGCTGATGTAAGCAAAAGATTTGAGAAGTTCCTCTGGCCTCACTTAAATTTATCTGTAGATCTACTATTTCAATGATCAACAATTGTGTTTGGACCATACTAATACAGAAGCAATATTGTGTCCTTTAAAATTAAAAAGATCCCTGAACGGAATAGAGGACGAGTCCTTAATAATCTAGTCACCTAAAGGGAACAAATAGTAGAACATGCCTCCAAATATTTTCATACACAAGATATTATCTACAATAATTATTCATAATTGTTCGTGCACATGAAGCTAATGTTATTTAATGAATTTTGTTGATTAGATAAAGAATGAGTTGTATCTTCTTCATATTTCCAACCATGTCCAACAATACAAAAGTATTTGTGACACCAAGCCTATACCCATGTTGACAGGTGAGCGATGATGCACATTATGTTTTACACATGCATTATGTATATTTATTGCAACTTTCTATCGACCTGACATCGGCCGATCTCAGTCATATTCTCGACCTGCTCAACTTCAGGCAAAAGGGGTTCACGCAAAAACCAAGATGCCTACTTGGTGGATAGTTGAATTCGTAAAATAAGTCTTGTCTAGTGATTTAACAGTCTTCCTCGAGTATGAGGAAACTAAACTTCCAATTCCAACATTATTACTTGAACCCCAGTAAAAGATACAACACCCAGATATGCACAAAACATGCTCTTCTATCTTAAAGACAATATACAGCTTAAACACATTTTATGCTCTGTACACTTGTGTTCTCCTTAGCAATCTTAGAAGGTTAGACATCTTAGAGTGACTAAATAGCAGGAAAGTTTTTTTTCTAAACACTTGCTGCAAGTGATCTACAGATTTTTCAAGTTACTTTATTTCGTCCTACTTTTTCCTCCTACTTAATATCATACTACTATGTGGCCAATTAACTACTACATGTTACATTCCTAATTGTAATCGTCTTATAGCAAGGTTTACAACCATGCAATCAATATCTTACAGGAACCTCTCTATAAGTATCAATCTTGATAGTTTAATGGTTTCCTCAGTTTTAGATAACAGTATTGCAGTTTCAACACCTTACAAACTTAACCAAAATATAAGAAATGAAACATAATTTTAAAAAGTATTTACCTAGTTTTGTCCTAGTTTTCATGAATAGCTGCTTAGTTAATGACTTTAAGAAACTACAACATGATAATGCTTATATAATACCCAAGTCACCATATATACGCTCAAAAAGGTTCCTTAATAAAAATGCAATAGCTTGAATCAAAGGCACAGTTTGCCCAGTTCTAGTATAATTTTGAAGGTTTTTGCCAGTTTTGGCCTTGTTTCAGAAAATTTTGAGATCTGGGCCATATTTGAAAATTTTATGGCAAGTTTTCCAAGACCACTTCGGAAAGTTGCTGCCAATTTTGGCTACTTTAGGCATAGAGGCATAAATATCTGAAAGATCGAAACCAATCTAATCCAGTACTAGAATGAACTTAAGGTACCAACCGATACCAATTTGGTCGTGGATATGCAGATTTGTTCGACTCAAATCTAACTACAGGGTGTCAGTAACGTCCAATTTTAAACCTCGTTTTAAAATATAGTATGAAACAAAGAAGTGAATCATAAAAGATCATCGTACCACCATTTCTCCTGTTTAGTTTTTCGAATATCCAAAACCCCCGTGTGTATAAGGCGAACTACAACATCACTTATAAAAAAAATTTGCATAACTACTAATAGCTATTTCCTATAGCAAATTTTGAAGTAGAGTAGCTTCAAAGACGAGAACCAAGCAAGAACAAAACCAAGATAGTAATGGGGATGACGTCGAAAAACCATAGATCAGGAAGGCTGGAGAGGTAGGTGTCTAGAAAAAGCCGTTAAGGACATCTAGTCTAGGGAGGGGTCTTGAAGAACGGTTGTAGCTTTGTCGTACGCGTCGGTTGTAACCAAACTGTAGGCTTTGGTAGTAACATCGTTGTAAGCAGACGTCTTAGCCTTATAGACTAGGGGTGAGTGTTTGGTTTATTCGGTTTCAACCGAACTGAAATAGTTAAAACCGATTAAACCGAAATTCTAAAAATCCAAAAACGAAACCGAACCGAATAATCAATTCGATTTATTCGGTTTGATCGGTTAGACTATTTCTTAATGGCTCGGACCTAAAATTGGGATCATAATAACATTTTATTAAAATTTTATAATTTTTTACACATGTTTGTTGTACTTCAAAGTTGCACCCAATGTTGGACCTCATTAACCTTCTCAAAACATACAAAAGTGGGAAGGAACTTCTTATCTAATGTTTGTTTAATCATTTTGTTTTTAATAATGTTAACTAATTAACTACTATTACTTAATACTAAGTAAATAATTAGTAACGTTTAACTAACATGTAAGTAATTCTTATCGTGTAATAACTAAGATAATTAATTAATATTCATAATAAAAACCATAAATTGATAACAAGTAGTAGGTAAAACTTTAGTACTTAAACTACACAATTAAGATTCTTCGATTATATTTTAGTAATTAATAATATTAATAATGCTTATGTAATATATTATCATATTGGACATGATTAATTATTAGCAAAATAGTGATAAAGATAATTAAATAATACTCAATAACTAATGTTTAATTATCAACTCCAATAATTATGTCAATATTAATTATTCTATATCAATTTAGTTACCTATTAATAATATTTTATGATATCATAATGCACTTCACAGTTTTTAACTTCCTTTCATAATGCTATCCAAACACATTTTGGAAGGAGTGGACAAGAAAGTGCAAAAAAAAAGTCCAAAAACTTTCTACACTACACCTTCCACTTTCTCACTTCCAAGGAGTTTTTTCTATCCAAACAACCCCAAGGAACCCATGTTCAATCACTTTGGAAAGCTTTTTAAGTTGATTTTACAAAAGAAAAGTATATCACTGAACTCTCAACCCATAAAATCTATTTGGGGGCATGTTGAATAATACACAAATATAACCCTTACCAACAGTATGGAGTTTTGGCGTAGAGGCATGTAATTTAATACAAAGAAATCAAAAGATAAAAATAGAGAAAGAGAAGGATAGTCAACTACCTCTATATATAAATGTCAATTCAAATACTGTGTTTCTTTGATACATTCAACAACATTCAAAATTAAGATGGAAAAATAACATAAATAATACATAAAGCTACGCCTTCATGTATCAAATTTCTTTGTTTTTAAATATTTTTCCTAATTTTTGGCTTTTTCATGCTAAAAACTCAGAAAGTACGATCTGAAACAACTAATACCAAACCCATAAGGAGTGGGTCTTACAAGTTATAATGATCCTTAAACATATACGAACCTTAAGATGATAAAAACAAGCTTGCTCTAACGACATCTTGAAAACGTATTCCATTTGAACTTGATCTTATGTTTAAATGCATGCTAAAAATATCATAATATGGTTCTTACAACTATTTTTGACAATGTATACGAGGGTAAAGACGAACCATATACTTAATTGGGAAGTAAAGAAACTCTAAAAAGGTATGCCACTTATTGTAACCAATCCAACGTATATATAACCAATCAATAATGCAAGTTAAACGAAAACATCAAATTTGATCAATTGAAAAAGTGCATTTCTGAATATAGTAAAGCAATAAGTTTAACCAAGAAATCTTACCAAGTAATTGTGGTGAATATGAATAGTCACATTAGATGACATGTCGAGATCAGATGGTATGCAATCCCTTTCAAGTGAAAAACTTTATATGAACTTTGCACAAGGTTGAGAAAAATTAGGAAGCATTTTCATATAATGATGACACTGTCCATCCTTTGAGAGTAGATCCACTATGGATGCCGCAGTAGATGCCTCGAGGATAAATTTACTTTTATCCATTTCTGTAAGAAACCCCATAGCTCTGTTTACTTCACCATTCTCCAGCAAGCCCTTAACAATAGCATTAAGCATACTAGAATCTGAAGAGTAACCATCTTTCTTCACTGACAAAAGCAACTCATCAAATTCATCCAACAACCCTTCTTTAATAAGGCCTTTCATCATTATGGTATATGTTACAACGTCTGGTGACACTAGTTCATTTGCAAGAATAGAGTTAAAGAGATCCTTTGCTGCATTAACCTTACCAACTTGAAACATTCCTTCAATTAAAATATTGAAGGTCCTAGCATCCAGTTTTTCCTTCTGACATGATATGGTGCTGAACAGATTCATGGCCTCATCAATGTGGTGATTTTTACAAAGTCCATGTAATATTATATGATAGGTTTGGAGTTCCAGGGAAGTTCCAGAAGCAATCATTTTATCTTGTATTTCTTTTGCGTCAGCAACTCTTCCAGCTTGGTATAATCCATCTAACATAATATTGTAAGTAGCAAGTGTTTGTTGCAATCCCTTACAAGGCATCTCATCAAAAAGGTGTCTAGCTCTATCAACCTTTCCCCACACACAAAAGCCATTGATCAAGATGTTGTAAGTAACTGTACTTGGTTTATGACCGCGTGAGAGCATTAGCTCAAAAACTTTAAATGCTTTACTTGTTTCTTGTATCAGGCAATATCCATCCATTAATGTACTGTATGTTACTACATTGGGCTCCAAACCTCTTTGAATCATCACATCTAATAATTTATAAGCTTTTCCAACCATTCCTTCTTTACACAGAGCATCCATTATCATGGTGAATGTCACAACATTAAGTTCAACCCCTTGATTCTTCATTTCCTCGAGCAATCTAGAAGTTACTTCCCATTTTCCTAATTTTAGAAACCCCGAAATCAAAGTGTTATATGTGATAATATTAGGAGAGAGACCTTGAGTTACCATTTGACGGAAGAGTTCTTCAGCTTCCACCACTTTTCTAATTTTGCAAAGTCCATCAATCAAAGTAGTATAAGTGATAATATTAGGAGAGAGACCTTGAGTTACCATTTGACGGAAGAGATCTTCAGCTTCCTTCACTTTTTCAATCTTGCAAAGTCCATCTAATAAACTATTGTAAGTAAAAGTGTTCGGCTGCACTCCTTCTTGTTGCATTTTCTTGAACACATCCATAGCCTCATCTACCTTCTGGTTCTTACTGTACCCATCAATCAAAATAGTGTAACTACGGACGTCGTGCCTTAGACCTTCATGAGACATAGAACTGAGCAACTCATCCACCTTCTCGAACCTGCCTTTGCGACAGTATCCCTGTAGTAGTATATTATACGTGATTTTATCGGGCCTCTCACTTCTTTCAACCATCAAATTGAGTAGCTTATGCGCTTCGATCGTTTTCCCCTGCTTGCAAAGATAATCCATCAACGTGTTAAACATTACAGCATCTGGTGCGAGTCCTCTATCGACCATCTCTTTAAATATTCCGCTGGCCTCTTTCCAGCGACCGAGAACCAAATGGCCTCTAATAATGCTATTGTACGTAACGACGTTCGGCTGGATTCCCATGCTGACCATCTCCTCGAACAGCTCAGAAGCGCTAGTCATATTTCCTTGTCTGCAGCGAGCGTTTATGACTATACTGTAAGTGACCACATCGGGTTTGGCATGCATTTTCCTGAGTAGGTCGATTGCCAAGTCCGTGTTTCCGCTGTCGCAGTGACCCTTTATGACGGTAGTGTAAGATCTAACGTCTGGCACAAAACCCAACTGAGGCATTTTGTCGAGCAGCTGGGCTGCGGCGCTGTACCTCTTCATGACGCAGAGTCCGTTGAGCAGAGAGCTGACGATGATGATGTCGGGAATCCAACCGCGTCTGAGCATGCATGAGAAGACGGCGAAGGCGAGGTCTATGTTGTTGGACCGGCCGCAGAAGTCGATGAAGATGGCGTAGGTGACGGTGTCGGGAGAGGTGCCGGAACGGTTGAGCTTGTCGAGCAAGGAGAAGATGGTCGGGAAGAAGTTGGAGGAGGAGGAGGATGTTGTAGGTGGGTTGTTCTTACGAGTGACGGAGGTGAAGAGGATGTTGTAGGTGGAGACGTCGGGTTTGGGGTGCTTGGCGGCAGTCAATTTGTCGAACAGATGGAGTGCCTCTCCCATGGGGAGGTGCTTCTCCGAGCGACAGCGCTCTATGACAAAACGTTCTATATTATTACCAAGAGAGTATAATCTCGCTGCAGTGGGATTCTTCATTCCTTCCCTTCCTCAGAGGTGGTTTGTTTGGGTCTCTCTGTTTGGAGTATCTATGTTTGTCACATAATCCTATTTAACATGTCACGTCAACTGCAGCATAAGGAAGAATGATTTGGAGGTAGAAATAGTATTACCCATCTTTCATTCAATCATATGGTAAAATGAAAAGTACTTACAATTGAAATATAAAACTTACTCGGGACTGTCCTTTTTCTATTTATTTACAAGTTTGTCATCAAAAAAAATTACTTGGAATTGCCCAAAATACATAATGGAGTGTCAAAATTTTTGACAATCCTAAATGAACAATATTTCTTTCCTTAGGACTATCACAATTTTTTACACTTCTACCAATACACTGAACTGTCAAAACTTTTGACAGTCCTAAATAAAAAAATATGTTGTTCATTTAGGACTGTCAAAAAATTCGACAGTGCTTCCAGTAGGTCGTGTGCCACTTATCATAACATTTGACAGTTAACTTATAGAGATATTGAAAATGGTGCGTGGCAGTCGACGTCCAAATTTAACTATATTCAAGGTATCAAATTTAGATTTTAAACCAAGAGTCTACTAATCATGGGAATCATAAAAATCAATTGATATGATTCGGAGCAACGATAAAGGATATGTAGGACCAGAAAGAAGTACATCATCACCTTTTCAAAATAAGTACATCACAGGGACCTATAAATGAATGACCAGAAGTTTTAGAATAGCATTATGCAGCTTAAGTTAATCCTAAAATAAGTATTTGAAACACAAAGCTTGGCAAAACTATTTTGAACAACTTTCTCGTACTCCATAGCCGACCAAACCTGATGGAAGAAGAAGGCTTGGATGATGATGATGATTCCTTGGAATATTTCCTAACAAAGCTCCACCATTTGGTCTAGGTACAAAGAATGACTCCACAAATAATATGGAAATTTGAGTGAAAACATTAGTGATTTTTATTAATAAGAGTCATGAGGATTGTTCGCAATGAGAGTAAAACTAGCTATCAAGTATATAAGAAGAAGGTTTACTCACTACTGCTAACAGCAGGTTTGTGATTGCCGAAGGAATGCTAGAGAGCATTAGACATCCATGGCTACTCAAAGTGCACCAGTTTTTTTTTTTTCCCCCATACACATTATAACTGAGAGTATCTGTAATGATGATGATACAATTGTGTTTTGCTCAAGCATTAATGTTAGTTACATCAAAACATAATGCATGTGTACAATCTAGTTAGACACTAATTGTGATTCGACATGTTAAAACTCCCAAGTAGGATCCTCGAGAAGATGAGAGCAGTTGCATGTGCTTATTTTCATTGGCGATGGCCATCAGGTAGAGATCCATCTAGCTTCTTCTTCGTCGTCGTCGATGACATAACTGATGGCAAACATAAAAAAGAAAGAATATCAATTACCACAGGTAGGCTGAACAAGAAATTTGAACATGAATAAGACCTTACTACAAAACGGGAAACAAATTAAGAGCATATCAAAAGCTGCATTAGTAATAGTACCGAAGAAGATAAAGTTTCCACCGCCCGATACATTTTATATATAGAGCATATCTTTTTCGTCGTTTTTATGTTGTCATAAACCTTTGTGTATATTCTAAGATTGTGGGTTGGCTATGTGGGTTAGGTTAGGTTAGGTATGTGTTTTATACCTAGCCTTTGTGTATATGCTAAGATTGTGGGTTGGCTATGTGGTTGGAGGCCTTGGGCAGTGCCATCAAGTTGCTTGGCACAATTTGCTTGCAACACCAACTACATGCACGAGTTTGTAGTTTGTGGCATATGCTACCAACCTCTTGTGCATTTGGAGGGACAAGAATAGGGGGCACATGCGCGCGGACGGACTTGGGAGGTTGTGGCGTTGATGTTTGGGACTGCGGCTGGGATTCAAGACCACATACACGTCGTGCTCTCGAAATCATCTTTTTAGATAAATTGCTACCATTTTAGCTGCACATCAAATGCAAAATGTGTGTTCGGCAACAAAGGGTTCTTTTGATCTTAGGGGATTTGTTAAAGGTCTGCCTGGCAATTGTAGGGGTAACGGTTATGAGGTATTTTTACAATACCAGTTATGAGGGGTCCAGTTTTTAATGGTTTTTAAGTAGTGGCTTTTACAGCAGTCCATTCCATGCTTTGTAATTCACTAACGAACGGTTCTTGAAGTTTTTTACACGAATAAATTAAATAGGGAAGAATATCAGTAGTTATAATTATATATATTTTTGTGAGGATATAGATGGAATAAAAAAATAATCCCACCGATTTGGGGTGTTTATAAAGCCACCCAAAAATACATTACACCGCTTTTGGGGACTTTTTGAGCCGACCAAAACCAATGCCTCAAAAAAATTAACATGCAGGAATTTTCATAAACGGTCATTCAAAAACACCCCAAAACCGGTGAATACACTATTAACAAGCAGACTAAGAGTTTGCTAAGGAGGTCATTAACGGAATATATATATATATATATATATATATATATATATATATATATATATAACTAAAATGGTTGCGAACGAAAGCTCTGCTAGGGCATCGTCCGCGACGACGCTCACGCCTCCCCTCCCGTCCTCCGGATCCACTCGCCGGAGGGGGGAGGAGGCCAGGGAAGAAGGGGGGGTCGGGCGGACCCCCCTAGACGGCGGCGGCGACCCTCCAGGCGGGGGAGGGGGGCGGGAGAGAAGGGGGGGGGGGGTCGGGCCGACCCTCCCAGGCACCGGCGGCGACCCCCCAAGCCAGGAGGGGGTTGGGGGCGACTCCGGGGGGGTCGGGTGCACCCCCCAGGAGGAGACGGATGGCCGGGCAGGCCAGGCAGCGGCTGCTGCGGTAGGCTTGACGACGGTAGGCCCGGCAACGGGGTCGGATGTGGATTGGATCCTCTCGGACGTCCCCAATGCCCCGACGTTCGAATTCGGATCTGGATCTGGGGCGCAGGGTGGCCAGATGGAGGGAGGCGGATGGACGACGGTTACGAGACGTCGTGTAGCCAAGACTGGGGACAAGGTGGGGGGCTCACAAAGCCACCAAAAGGCGCATTACTCTACAGACAGGAGACAGGACGAGGGTTTGGGGTTGCGTTCATCGGCCCGAGGTCCTGTGGCGTCTACTAGAAGATCGATGGGCTGGCGCCCCAAGGCGTCTGCGGCGGAAAAATGGAAGGGCAAGGTGGTGGACCTGGGTGGTTAGGGTCCAGGGTCAACTCCCTCGGGGATTGTCCCCAGGCCGTATGGGGTGGCTCCTCGGATGGCGAGTAGATCCTGAGCGGATATATGCAAACCAGTGGGACCAAAAAATCCTACGTCTATGGAATTCGTGCCGCCGAAAAAGGTAGGGAGTGGCTTCCGGGCCTCGTTCCCTGCTGAGGAAATTGAGAAGGTGACTGCCTTCTGGAAGAACACACTGGTTCTGTACGTCTTGGGTAACAAGCCTTTCTATGGGCAGATCCGGGGATATCCGACGCGGGTCTGGCAGCCGAAGGACAGTATGGAGATATTTGCTAGAGAAAATGGGTTATACTACGTGAATTTTGGGCTAGCAGAGGATGTCACCAGGATCCTGTAAGGTGGTCCTTGGACGTTCGATGGCAGGCTTATCATTTTGAAGGAGTGGACCCCAGACCTAAGATGTGAAAAGGAAGTGCTGAATGCCATTCTTGTTTGGATACGCTTCCCTGAGTTCCCTGTCAGGTTCTGGAGTATTCCGTTGCTGATGCGACTTGCTAGCTTGGTGGGCACCCCAATCAAGGCTGATGATGCTACAGCCTTCCGATCGAGGCTGATGTATGTTAGAATATTCGTCGAGATCCGGCCTGGGAGGGAGTGACCGAGTCTGTTGGAGTATGAAGTACCTTCTGGAGAGGTGCTAACCCAGAAGGTGGAGTATGAATGGGTTCCTCCAACCTGTTCACAGTGTGCTTGCTTCGGGCATCTGGACAGTGCATATCCGTCAGGAGGCACCTAGGTGGGGTCGCATCCACCAACTAGTGAGGTGCCTAGCACATCACGGGCATTGGGTTCCGGGGTCGACAGAGGGGAGGATGACATGCAGGAGGAGGACCCACTGCTGGAGGAGGATGGAGGACTGAGCCTCACTGTCTCACCCCAGCCAGATCCCTTGAGTGGGACTATGATCACCTTTTCGGCGCAGAGGAGTATGGTCACCAGAGGCATGGTGGCTACGGGGAGTAAGGAATTGGGGATGGCAGATCTTCTGAGGAGATAGTCTATAATAGGAAGCGACGAGCTAGACCTTTGAGGGATGGTGTGGGGGGGGGCATTCTACTACCAGTGAGGAGGCGCTCTGTGTGGACAATCCGGCCTGGACTTTGGTGCTCTCCCAGGCAGCGACCCAGCAAGCCCACCCGACTGGGATGGAGGAGAATTTGTTAGCGACGGATGTGGTACCAACCCCGACTGCTGGTCCGGGTGATATTCAGGGAAACCTATCTCTAAATAATTAATGGCAATCATCGCTTGGAATGTGAGGGGTGCGTGTTCGTTAGGGAGATGGAGAGAGATCTGTGGGATTCTCCACAGAGAGAAGTGCGACATATCTGTACTGTTAGAGACTGAGATTAAAGGGGAGAAGACCCTTGCTCGGCGGACCCCATCTCATTAGGTCCAACTCCACAATTGGCTATATGTGACATGGCCAGGATCTGGGTCAGATGGAACTCGAAGAGCTGGGATGGGGACTTAATCTTGATGATGGAGCAGCTGATCGTCATCTCTTTCAAGAACAAGGGGGACTTTCGGTTCTTGCTGGCTGCGGTGTATGGCCACAATGACAGGAGGCGACGGGAGTCCCTGTGGAGCGACATATCCAGAGTTGCCGCCGCTGCGGACTACTCGTCCCTGCAGCTTCTTCTGATAGGGGACTTCAATGCCCTTCTGCACAGAGGGGAGAAGGTGGACGGCCGTCCGGTTCCAGATTCGATTCTGTATGATTTCCAGAGATGCCTCCTCCAGGCGGGGCTCAGGGGTTGTCGCGCTCGGGTTCCATATGGACTTGGCATAACAAAGCAGTCCGTAACAGGGTTGTCTGCCAGTTGGATAGAGCCCTGGGCAACGGGGAATGGTTCCGCCGTTTTCCTAACTCTTCGGCTGAGGGTCTGGCCGCTGGGACGAACGACCATTCCCCCATCAGGGTTGGCTTCACTGTTCGGCCTATTGTGAGGTCTCGCCCCTTCCGGTACAACAACAGCTGGTATCTTTCAGAGGGTTACTTGGTTGCTGTTACGGAGGGGCTTACTAGCCGACAGGAGGGGACGGCTCAGTATCACATGATACATCAGCTCAAGGCTACGAAGAAGGCGTTACAGAGTTGGGTGCAGGGTTTGCCCAAGACTACCCTAGAAGATAAGGAGGCGGAGCTTCGATCCATCCAGCAGGACATGCAATCTGACATACTGAACGGAGACCTGGCGACGAGAGAGAAGGAGCTGATCGGGGAAGTCAACATCTTCCGTCTGCAGAAGGAGATTAGCGCGGCCCAGTGCGCTAAATGCTCCTGGCTTAAGGATGATGACTGTTGTTCAAAGTTCTTCTATGATGTTATCCGGACCAGACAGCACCGGAACCATATTTCCCAGCTTCTTGACATGGAGGGTCATCTCGTGGGGAAGCCGACTAAGATCCAAGGCGAGGCTGTCAGGTACTATTCTGAGTTATATTTCCAGTCTGACTACTTGTCTACGTTCCCAAATGTAGTTCCGAAGAGGTTGGTGACTCCTTATGGGAATAGCTTTCTACTTGCTCCTGTTACTATGGAGGATGTGGAATCTATTATCAAGACGGCGGATCCCAACAAGGCACTCGGACCAGATGGTTTTAGCAGTAGGTTCTACAAACGTCACTAGGATACTCCGAAGTTTCAGGTCCTTGAGGTGGTTCAGGAGTTTTTCACCAAAGGGAAGTTGTTGAAGGAGCTGAACCACACTTCCTGACACTTATGCCTAAGAAGGAGGGGAGCGACATCGCTGGCGGATTTCAGGCCTATTGCGTATTGTAATTATCTTTATAAGATAATTATGCACCTTATGTGCCGGCGGATGGAGGAGATTATGCAGGACTTAGTCTCTCCGAACTAGGCGACTTTCATTAAGGGAAGGTCGATCGCGGAGCACAGCCTACTGGCGCATGAGATGGTGAGGGGCTTCAGTAAACCTGGAGGGGAGAAGGCATGTATGAAGTTGGATCTGAGGAAGGCCTATGACATGGTCAATAGGGATTTCCTTTGTTATCTGATGTCTGCCATGGATTTCGACGACGGCTGGGTTGCGAGGATCCGGGAATGCATCACGACTCCCACTTTCTCTGTTCTCATCTAGGGCACCCCATTTGGGCACTTCCAGACCAACCGTGGACTTAGGCAAGGCGATCCTCTGTCCCCTTACCTATTCACGCTTGTCATGGAATACTTCACTTGCCTGATGGACATGGCAGTGCATCGTGGGAGACTGGTTCCATTGTTCCGGAGGATTGACCCCCCAGTTACCCACCTTATTTATGCAGACGATCTCTTGGTATTCATCCAGCCATCTACGGAGGGTATGCACACGATTGCGGAGATTATGGGAGAGATGGAATCCCTTTCAGGCCTTCAAATGAACAGAGAGAAGAGTAAGGTGTATTTCAACTCCCTCTGCTCCCAGAAGGAGGAGCGGGCCGACGCGCTGGGTGTTGAGAGGAGTGATCTACCGGTGAAGTATCTATGGGAGCCTCTAACAGTTAACTATGCGTGGGGTCAGGACTGCCATAGTCTGGTGGAGTATGTCCAGAGGAGGGTTGATGGATGGCAAGCCGCTGGTCTATCCTTTGGAGGACGCATCGAGCTGGTTAGATCGGTGATATCGGCTGTGGCCCAATTCTGGCTGCAATCCATCCTACTTCCTATTGCCACTATCATGAAAGTGGAGCGAATTTGTGCAGACTTCATATGGAGGGGTGGTATGCATGCGATCTCCTGGGAGCAGCTTTGTCGGCCCAGGAAGGAGGGAGGAGTGGGGCTACGGCCATTGTTGGAGATCAGGGAGGCCTCGGCGCTGAAGCTGGCATGGCGATTCATTAATAGGAGATCTCTCTGGGCTGACTGGATGCATAGCAGATATGTGAAAAATGGTAACCTCTGGGACTGTGCCACGGACAACAATCATTCTGTCACTTTTAAGATTATTTTGAGGCACAGAGGGGTTCTCAAATCTGCAATCCGACGGATCATAAAGGATGGGGCTGGCACGGACCTCTGGCGGGATCCTTGGATTGATCGTCAATCTCTGTTAGAGATCAGGAGAGTACCAACGCATCAGGAGGATAGAAGGGGGCTGACTTGCCAACGGATTATCCGTGATGGAGAGTGGAGGCCTGAGTCCTACCGCTATACCGAGGAGCTTGGAGAGATTATTAGTACAGTCGCCATTGACCCAGTATTGTCAGCTGATCGATGGATCTGGGACCCGCCTGGAGATTCTACTGGGACTGAACAGTTCCAGTTCCGGAGCTGCTATAATCTTATTAGGCGCATTTTTCCTCTGAGTACTGACTATGAGTTTGTTTGGTGTAAGGGACTTGCAAGGAAGATGCAACTTTGTGTTTACCGGCTTCTTCTTGGTCGTCTTCTGACGAGCGATCGACTTAGTGCTTTTGGGGTTCCGGTTTCTGACCCAAAATATGTGCTATGCAGTGTGGAGAATGAATCTATAGGGCACATTTTCTTTCAGTGTGACCTGTCATGGCAGATCTGGTCTGAGCAATGTAGGGTGATGGGTGGATGTGACTCAAGAAAGGGGGTTAGGGACATCATCATTGGGTTCCGGGATAGCAGAGGTAGAGGGCAGGACTGGCTCCGGACGGCCAGAGTTCGACTGGCTGTCACTGTCTGGCATGTATAGAGAGAACGAAACCGACGTATCTTCGAGGGGCTAATCACCCCTACGGTAGGCATCCTTCATAACATAGAATTTGATGTAAATACTATGGGAAACTGATGAGTGGGACTCCACTATGGTTGTATGTCGTAAGATTATTGCGTTGCATTTGGAATAAAATTTACCCTTTTTCCATATATATATATATATATATATATATATATATATATAAAGATGACCTCTAGCCTAGTGGTTAAGAGAGATGCATGCGGCCCGAGTGGTCAGGAGTTCGAATCCCAGTGGGAGCGATTCCAGAAACAATTTACCTAGTTCCAAAAAATATATATATATATATATATATATATATATATATATATATATATATATATATGGGTAAAGTGCATTTAAACCCTCCTTAGAGTTGCCTCGTTCGCAAAATAAGACCTTTTAGAAAACTTAAAGCAGTTTGCACCTCCCGCAAACCCTGTTTTGCGCAGAATACCCCTTTCCGTCAAATTGACGTTAGAACAGCCGTTAGAGGCCATTTTTTGGATTAAAAAAAAGTGCACTTCCCAAATACTCCTAATGCTTACATTTGGCTGTTGGCTCTCTTTCATTCTCTATGTATAAGACAATGTTTGTTTGAAACATAAAACCTAAACTTTATATTTTCTATTTTTTGACCGGTTGGTTGGAAGGAAAAATAATATATTTTTTTATATTTCTTTTTTTTTTACTTATTTGCTCCCATTTAATATATTGAAACTTTTTCTTACCTACAGATCTCAAATCCAACTGCAATTTTTTTTTATATTCTCTTTTTTTTTTTTGCTCTCATTTAATGTTTGAAGCTTTTTTTACTTATTCTTTTTTTTTTTTCAAGACGTCCAAATAGAAATTATGGAAGCCTATTCGTAGATAATCGACAAAGGCGGTGGCAGCCACTGAACCCGTACCATGCTTCGACATACATGTTTTGCAATTTATTTTTGGATTTTTGACACGTTTAGTAATATTTAAGTTATTTGTTTAAGTAGTACATGTGATGAAAATAAATTTGTACCAAGATTTACAATTTCAGTTAGAATTAATAAATAAATAATTACGATAATAGTCATGACTAATAAATAATTACGATACAAGTTCAGGACTAATCGGACATTTGTTAAAAGATTTTTTTTCCAGAAAAAATTTAAGATGAAAACCTACTATTTAGATTATAAACATTTATTTTCGAAAATGACGTCAAGCATGAGAATTGATTTTTGTTTAATAATCTTTTTAATATTTTGTTTTTTGTTTCCATTTTTTTATTTCTTATTTCATATTTTTTTTCATCTTTTTAATAATCTTTTCTAGAATTAATAAATAAATAATTACGATAATAGTCATGACTAATAAATAATTACGATACAAGTTCAGGACTAATCGGACATTTGTTAAAAGTTTTTTTTTTCCAGAAAAAATTTAAGATGAAAACCTACTATTTAGATTATAAACATTTATTTTCGAAAATGACGGCAAGCATGAGAATTGATTTTTGTTTAATAATCTTTTTAATATTTTGTTTTTTGTTTCCATTTTTTTAGTTCTTATTTCATATTTTTTTCATCTTTTTAATAATCTTTTCTAGTTTTTTAAGAGTGACTTTTATTTTCAAATTTGTATAGTTTTTGTTTTTGTCTTTTTTCATTGTTTAAGATTTATCCTCATTTTTGGTTTTTTGGAATATTTTGTCTATTTTTTATTTTTTCCATATTTTAATAGTATTTTTGTTTTTTATTTGGTTTTTTTTTCCAGTTTTTCATCATTTCTATTTTTTAAGAATTGATTTTTTGTATTTATCAGTTTTATTTTTCCCAAAAATATTTATATATTTGTTAAATAAAAAATAATTTATGACAAAATAATTTTAAATAATATTTATCCTTTTTTTTGACGAAACTAACCGTTTTTAACAAGTTAATACTAATTAAAATAATTTTAATAAATAATTTTACTAGCAAAGACCATTTTCCCTTTGTTAATATTTATCCACTTTTTAACAAGTATTTTTGCGTAACCGTTTTTAACAAAATAATTTTAGAAGTAACCGTTTTTAACAAGTTAATATTAGATAGCCCAGGGGTAAAATGGTCAAAACAACCCCATTTTAACACCCGTAAACGGAAAAGTTAGCGGAGGGGGTGATTTGAGCATTTTCGTATCTAGTTGGGTTTTTCGGATCAGCGAGTCTTTATTTGCATTTTCGTGCATCTAAGGAGGGTTTAAATGCACTTTACCCTATATATATATATATATATATATATATATATAGAGAGAGAGAGAGAGAGAGTAAAAAAAGCTATAATAAACTATCTGTTCTTCTTTCATACGTGTAATAATAAATAAATGTGGGGTAACTGGAAGGCAAAAAGAGAGCCAACCAAATGACTGCAAAGAAAAATAAATTTGTTGTAGAGTCCGACGGACCCCAACATTTTTACTAAGACTTAAGTGCAGATAAAACCAATTTAACCAAATATCCTGATAAGCAAATGGAACCGCAAGATCCCTACAAATGTAGATGGTCTGCATTAATATAACTAACCTCATATACAAGAAGAGTAAGTGTAGACATTTTGGAGTTTAACAAAAATATCAAACTGAAGGTTATTTTACCCCCAATGAAGAAAGAATGACATGTTGAAGTTCATGTTATGTGAGTTTCATCAACTATCTCAAATTTGCTTGTTAGTTTTTCAATTAGCAGATAGTTCTGTGAAGACAGAACTATAGGGTCTTTGACACGAAACCCTTGCCATCTGAATATATAAAGAAATAGAAGAGGCTACATATGTTTTTCCATTTAAGAATTCAACGGCATTTCCTGCAGGGAGACCCAACAAACAATAATAAATATTGGAAAAAAAATATACGCGCAAAAATATATACCCTTGGGCATCATTACAGTGCGAATTTGCCCAAACGCACTATGGGTTGTGCTAATGTGTCCCAACATATTTGAACCTAGAAAAAATCACTTTACAGGAGTAATTCAAGAAAGAAATGACAAGAGTTATACATGGAAATAACTTCTATTCTTTCAGGTTATAACCTTGTTTCGAGTTAACAGATGAATTGCATTGTACTAGTTATAAAGATGATCCTCCCATCAAATTTGTTAGACGGTGCAAATCAAGCCCCCGTTTAAGGCAGTCATGATAATTATGATTGTAGAAATTTTCAACAGTCCATGAAGTATTCAGGACTAGAGAAATTTGCTACGGTCCTGACAAAATACAAGACTGTAATATAAATACGATTTAGGCAGAGTACTCCTGAGAGTGTTTATCTGCTTTCTAAAAGGGTGTGGCACTTATTTGTAACCAATCCAATGTATATATAACCAATCAATAATGTAAGTTAAAAGGAAACATCAAATTAAATCAATTGAATAAGTGAACTGTTAAATATAATAGAACAATAAGTTTAACCAAGAAATCTTACCAAGTAATTGTGGTGAATATTGAATAGTCCCATTAGATGACATGTCGAGATCAGATGGTAAGCAATCCCTTTCAAGTGAGAAACATTATATGACCTCCATGTTGGTGTTTACCCAGAAATTTTATGTATCAATGATGATGTCGACGAGTCGATGTTAATCTCATTACTCTTTGCACAATGTTGAGAAAAATCAGGAAGCATTTTCATATAATGATGACACTGTCCATCCTTTGAGACTAGATCCACTATGGATGCCGCAGTAGATGCCTCAAGGCTAAATTTACTTTTATCCATTTCTGCAAGAAACCCCATAGCTCTGTTTACTTCACCCTTCTCCAACAAGCCCTTAACAATAGCATTAAGCATAACAGAATCTGAAGAGTAACCATCTTTCTTCAGTGACAAAAACAACTCATCAAATTCATCCAACAACCCTTCTTTAATAAGGCCTTTCATCATTATGGTGTATGTTAGAACATCTGGTGACACTACGTCATTTGCAAGAATAGAGTTAAAGAGATTCCTTGCTGCATTAACTTTACCAGCTTGAAACATTCCTTGAATTAAAATATTGAAGGTCCTAGCTTCCAGATTTTCCTTTTGACATGATATGGTGTCGAACAGATTCATGGCCTCATCAGTGTGGTGATTTTTACAAAGTCCATGTAATATTATATGATAGGTTTGGAGTTCTAAGGAAGTTCCAGAAGCAATCATTTTATCTTGAATTTCTTTTGCTTCAACAACTCTTCCAGCTTGGTATAATCCATCTAACATAATATTGTAAGTAGCAAGTGTTTGTTGCAATCCCTTACAAGGCATCTCATCAAAAAGGTGTCTAGCTCTATCAACCTTTCCCCACTTACAAAAGCCGTTGATCAAGATGCCGTAAGTAAATGTATCTGGTTTATGACCTCGTGAGAGCATTAGCTCAAAAACCTTAAATGCTTTACTTGTTTCTTGTATCAGGCAATATCCATCCATTAAGGTAGTGTATGTTACTACATCGGGCTCCAAACCTCTTTGAATCATGACATCTAATAATTTATAAGCTTTTTCGACCATTCCTTCTTTACACAGAGCATCAATCAAAGTGGTATAAGTGATAATATTAGGAGAGAGACCTTGAGTTACCATTTGACGGAAGAGGTCTTCAGCTTCCTCCAATTTTCCGATCTTGCAAAGTCCATCTAATAAAATACTATAAGTAAAAGTGTCCGGCTGCACTCCTTGTTGCATTTTCTTGAACACATCCATGGCCTCATCTACCTTCTGGTTCTTACAGTACCCATCAATCAAAGCATTGTAACTACGGACGTCGGGCCTTAGACCCTCACGAGACATAGAACTGAGTAACTCGTCCACCTTCTCGAACCTGCCTTCGAGACAGTAACCATGCAGTAGTACAGTATACGTGATTTTATCGGGTTTCTCACCTCTTTCAACCATCAAATTGAGTAGCTTATGTGCTTCGATCGTTTTCCCCTGCTTGCAAAGATAATCCATCAAGGTGGTAATGTTACAGCATTTGGTGCGAATCCTCTATCGACCATCTCTTTAAAGATTCTGCTGGCCTCTCTCCAGCGACCGAGAACCAAATGGCCTCTAATAATGGTATTGTACGTAACGACATCCGGTTGGATTCCCATGCTGACCATCTCCTCGAACAGCTCAGAAGCGCTAGTCATATTTCCTTGTCTGCAACGAGCGTTGATGACTGTAGTGTAAGTGACCACACTGGGTTCGGCATGCATTTTCCTGAGTACGTCGATTGCCAAGTCCGTGTCTCCGCTGTCGCAGTGACCCTTTATGACGGTATTACAAGATACAACGTCTGGCACAAAACCCAACTGAGGCATTTTGTCGAGCAGCTGGGCTGCGGCGCTGTACCTCTTCTTGACGCAGAGTCCGTTGAGTAGAGAGCTGACGATGATGATGTCGGGAATCCAACCGCGTCTGAGCATGCATGAGAAGACGGCGAAGGCGAGGTCTACATTGTTGTACCGGCCGCAGAAGTCGATGAAGTTGGCGTAGGTGACGGTGTTGGGAGAGGTGCCGGAACGGTTGAGCTTGCTGAGCAAGGAGAAGATGGTCGGGAAGAAGTTGGAGGAGGATATTGATGGGTTGTTCTTACGGGTGACGGAGGTGAAGAGGATGTTGTAGGTGGAGACTTTGGGTTTGGGGTGCTTGGCGGCAGTCAATTTGTCGAACAGATGGAGTGCGTCTTCCATGGGGAGGTGCTTCTCCGAGCGACAGCGTTCTCTGACGAGACGCTCTACATTACCACCACGAAGAAAGTATGACGATGGTGCTGCTGCAGTGGTTTTCTTCATTTCTTTCTTCCTTCTTTCTTTCTTTCTTCTTCAGAGGTGGGTGTTAATGGAACAACGCTCTGTTAGTTACATGGGCGGCCTCTCTTATTGTGAGAAAGTTGGTGGAGACATAGGTAAGCACATGGAAACCTTGTGTTGTGTTTAATATGAGTATTTATAAAGGCACTACAAAACTTACTCAGGGCTACCCATTTTTATTTATTTATTTACAAGTTTGTCACTCTAATTTTTTACTCGGAACTGCCAAAAATATATAATTGACTGTCAAAATTTTTGATAGTCCTAAATGAACAACATGTTCTTTTTCTTTAGGACTGTCACATTTTTTTTACACTTCTACCAATATACTGGATTGTCAAAATTTTGACAATAATAAAGAAAATATGTTGTTCATTTAGGACTGTTAAAAATTTGACGGTGCTTCCCAATAGGACGCGTGCCACTTATCATAAGATTCATAAATCCTAGATCTAGTCAAGACTAGAGAAATTTTCTAGTCTTGTATGTTGTTAGGACTATACAAATTTTCTATAGTCATGTATGTTGTCATGACTTTAGAAGGTTTCTATAGTCCTGAATATTGTCAGTACTATAGAAATTTGTGCAGTCCTGTATATTTTCTACGGTCATGTGTAGAATTTTTTTTTTACAGTCCTAACTCTTTCCGGTCGTGACTGTCGGCAGAAATCCGAAGTTCGAAAATCCTAAAATAGGTTCAGAACTTTAGAAATCCGCTGAAAGTTCATCCTAAACCAATTTTACATTGCTACACTATGATATTCAGGCATTATCAAGGATTGGGAAGAAGTTTAGAGTTTTGAAGTGAAAGAATGTGGGAAATGATTTTAGAGAGAGAGAGAGAGAGAGAGAGAGAGAGAGAGAGAGAGTAAAAGTTAGAATATTTAAATTTAGAGGGGTTGGGGGGGGGGGGGGGGGGGGGGGGCGCTACCCTAGCTAGTAAGTTTTTTTTTTACTGTCCTGAGTAAAAGTTCCACAAAATTGGGCTCGTCCTGAGTAATTTGTGTAGTGCCCTGATAGAAACTCCAAAATAATGGTAACTCGCTAGACCTTCAGTGTCTAATTTGTGGATTATTTGAAAAACTTATATAAATAACATAGTAGGGATCTGTAGGGAAGTATCCAAATATTAGAGTATGAGGTTGTCATAACACCTGCTAACGTACTGCAATGCATTTCGTCATGCTAATTGTAACTTATTTAATAGTCATTCAACAATGCTTTGTTTCCAAAATCATATTATGTTCATCTCTCATTTAACAAGAAATAAATCTCATATTTTTCTTCCTTATTTTGTTATCTTAGAATTTACTTGCCTCCAAATTGTTCATTTATGCTTGATCTTTAATTCGCAATTGTCAAGAAAATTCTTTAAAAAAAAATCCTGACATGCATGGTCTATGGGAGATAAGATTTAGATATTTTAGACATTAAAATCAATTCCTAATGGCTTCATGATGTTATATTTGTTCGATCATAAAGAATTAGCAAATGTTTAAAAACTTTTATATTCCTGATGTTTAATTTACCTATGATATTATGATTATTCCAGAAGCAATTCTTGGTGCTAAGTAGGAAGGGTGAAATAAAATATTACTGTAACAGCTGCTCTAGCTAAACATGCATATTAAACAAACTTGGTTGTGCCCAAAAGTTGAAGTTGTCTACATTATTGTAGTTCTTTGGAGAGACAATCTGACTAGGGTTGCCACTTGCCACCGTCTTTGAAAGCGTCACACTTCAATCACATTCTTCCCGTGACAGATTGAACCAACTTACAGCTTACGTGCATCATGACTAGGTCCACTTGTTGAAGTGGTTAAGCTAGATGTACACACGAGACTCGAACAAGCGATGGAGAATGTAACCACATGATCCTTAGAAGAAGACACGTAAGGTGATTCTATTGTTTTTGGAGCTTATAAGTGCAAAATCAGAAAAATTTTGAGAGAGTGGCTTCTCTGTGACAATTCATCCTATTGCCCAGACAAGAGGGAGTAGACATCGTGAATACATGGATCTCCTTAGCAAGCATCATGAAAGACTTGATTCAATTTGTACTCATGAATAGCTCCGTTTAGACATACATGTGATTAAGAGAGAACTACTACTAACTAGATTGGACTCAATTCTTCTCAACTAAGAAAAAACCAACCGAAGGAGTTGAACCATTTGACAACATGTTCCGCAATCTTTCTCAACACTATTAAGTGTTAGACAACAACAACACAACAATTTTCTAAGCTCAGCTTATAAATGAACAACATTGAGATAGAAGCTTATAGTGCCAATAAAGCTTTGGGGACCAAGTACAAACCATATATTGTACAATAGTATCAAATAATTGTCAATTCCTTGGGCTAAAATACTAGAGTAAAGACTGACAACTCAAGGCACTCAACAGATGATGCACTTAGAATTAGCTAATTGTCCAAGTATCTAGCATCCATCGCCCCATCAAATTTGAAACTTGCACACCTAACAACATATGAAAGAAGAAAACATATACTTCAAAATAACAACCGTTTGGCCAGTTAGTGAAGAAGTTTTGACAATGAAACATGTATGCCTTTAATGCAGACGAAGCCGTTGAACAATGGGCCTGCACCCAATAAAAAACGCAAGCTTTCAAACATTAAATCCAGTAGGAAAACAGGCCAAACTAAGTATGAGAAAAGAGTGACATAAGAGAAACCACCTCATTTGGGGTTGTGGGATACTTAAACACTGTTCCAAGGGGTGGTGGGAACGGTAATTGTGGAAGTCAATATTTAACCTGAATTGGCAACTTGACGATCACAAATTCACAGTAGGGGAGGAATCAATCAAGAGAGCAACACAAAACTATTGCATGCAACAAATTCTTATAACAAAATCGTTCCACATTAGTGTGTCCCATGTATGACATTTCAGCTTCTCGACGGTAAAATCGTTCAACAAATTCTTATGTTTACTATGATCCAATTTCAGCTTCCCTTGGCATCCCTAAAGATGCTAAGAACTATTAAAGACTTGGTAAAATTTAGTACAACACCGATTCAAATTCCAGTTCGGACAACAAAAATGAAAAGATAAGGTAGTTGGTGCTAGTAGTCCATGACGCAGATAATGGTCATTAATTTGTGCAACATCAGCCTTAAAAACTACCCCCACCGGCCAGAATTGCATGCAACCATCCGTGTGCTCATCCACCCTTCCTGGTATGTCAATGGAAACCAAAAACTTTTGTTAGGGATTCGGGAACAAAATCTTAACGTAACAATCCATACCATAAAATCTAACATAAAACAAAACATGAGCATTCAGATCAATCTGTATATAAGCATCAAAGGGCCCAAGCAACAAATAGGTTTATATGAACGAAAACTGTAAATTTTCGCACTTTGTCAGCATAGTCAAGCCGATAAAGTGACGTGTCTAGCAAACAGAATATAGCCAAGTACAAAATTGAATATTCACATTTTGCCTACTTCTCGTGTCCGTGTCAAAGTGTTGCACAAAGTGTCTCTACTTAGCCTTCTCAATATGGCATTGCATCTTTCAATAGTAAGTGATGTATGTCTGTATGCAGTGGTCAATCTATAAGGTATGCATCTTAAATTCATGACTTTCTCTGCAAATGATAACATAGTTATAAATTTTATTTTATTTTACCAAGACGCTACAATTGATTAGCTACGTGAGAAATATCAGATTTGTAGACTTGAGGAATTTGTAAATTGTAATCATTTATGGTCCAACTCTCAGGAAGTTATTGCAGCATTGCTCTCGTAAAAATCAAAGGTAAGACGGACGCATCTATGGCACCAGAGTGACAATAGACATCGGTGTACTCGGAACCTCCATCTGCTTCTTCTTTATAGTCATTGAAAATGAACAACCACCGCAAACAATTATCATGTATCAATTCGAAAATACTTACTGGCTCGACTCGAGTCTACTACCTCTATCAAGATCACCAATTCTCAATACTCGAGTATCAACACTTGGCTAAACCAGACCAGCTGGGATTACTCTTGCTATACCATTAGAATGGAAATTGACAAATCACTAGTTGAATTGTAACTCGGATCCTAGACTTCTTTGAACTCTAGGACTAGGAGAAAAACATATGACATTGAAACAAGGACTCTACTGGTTTTATCTATGTGTGTGTGTGTATATATAACCTTCCTTAACTCAGATCTTATGTTTGCATGTCTCTGAATGAACACAGAGAGGTCACATCACATGCTGTGCTATGCACACCAACACACATTGCAGTTTGAGTTGAAGACAACCTAACATTCAACACCAGGCCTCCTCTTGAAATGACACTCACAAAGCTCTCTCTTATCTCATTTCCTTTCCAATAGGCAGAGACAAGCATGGTTCCTTCAACTCCTTGTGGTAGATGCCCCTTCCTGGCCAAGCATATAGTGAACTACTAATGTAATGGCTGTGTGAAGCTATTCTATAACCAGAAGGAAGAGGTCAAGTGTAGCAAATGTACAAGGAAAGGTGTTAGGTCTTTTGTGGTAATAGGACAACTGTTAAATCATATGAATATGGTAACTTTTTTGGCGAAATGGAGAGAGAACCAGATATTGCTCAGCTACTTTTGGGAAAGAAAAGGGAAAAAATGTTTTTCACATAAACATGACTTTCAACACTTTTCCCCTCATCTCAAAGAAAGCTTCAGAAAGATAGAATGAATCTGGTAACAACAGGCTTAGCAGTAAGGATGTTCTATTTAAGAAGAAATAACAGTTCAAAGAAAAAGAGAGTATATTGGTGTATCAACAACATAATCACGATTAATCCGCATAAGAGAACTGGAGCTTTCTTATGCAGAAATGAATTGTTGGTAGGAAATAAACTGAGCAAATTGTATCAAGAAGTATGTAACAAACACCTGTCCCAACTAACTAGGGTTTTAAGCCTAGCTGATTTTCAAACCTCCCAAGCAAAACAGTGTTCCAACTGAAAGGTTCATCTTGGTATTTGTCTCAATCAGACTAATCTTTCCAGTAAGAAAGTAAATGTCTGATGATCAATATATACTCGATAAGCAAAAAAGAAATTAATAATCTTATTCATATCAGGGGAGCTTCCAAATGTAGGCTACTTCAACTTCAATTATATGATAGGACAATCGACTTGAGATTCCAAAAATGGTACTTATCTATAACATTTATAAGAGTAATGCTACAGTTACAACCAATTGTTTACAACCCTCTTACAACCTTCACCCATTTGCTGACATGTGGGCCAGGCCACCACCGGGCCCACATGTCAGCAAATGGGTGAGTGGTTGTAAGAGGGTTGTAAGCATTTGGTTGCATACTTAGCATTATTGCATTTATAATTACCAGAAACAAAAAATCAAGTGTTTTGTATGCTTATTATCTATATGCATTAGGGGGATCAAAGAATGAAGGTCCTAGTATACAAGTGTTACGTCATCCACTATATATTTGGTCAGCACCCAGTGGCATCAAGATTGATGCTCAAAATAAGCATAATGCAATATATAGACTTTCACTTTATAGGGAAAAAATCTTACAATAGCCTACTTATGGATTAAACTATTCACTATATGAACATTTAAATGTGTAGTAGAAAAAACCTAGATAACAGTACAGGAGTCGGTATTATTATGTCCCTTAAATCACTTTGTTAAGATTGTTGAATGCTTACGCTAAAGATGAGTATCCGTTAAAACAGTTTAGAAACATCTTCTTTTTTTTCCTTTTGAGGCTAAAATTTAAAATCATTTATGCATGTAGATTAATTGTATGAATCCACCCACATACTAAATAGCATGAAATGTATCCTTTACTGATGGGACTGACCTTAGAACCTCTGCTGGAGATTTAATCAAATGAGATAATATAAACTCTCTATCCGGAGATCCGGAGATTCAGCTTATAATCCATAAGAGTCAGTTTTATGGTGCGGATAATATACTCCAAAACAAGAAAGCTAACCATGTTTAAAAAAAACTATAATAGAAATTCCATTTCACTTGTCTAAATATGGTTTTCCTGAAAGTCAGAATTCCCATGTCATTCGGTAATGCTCTGTTCCAAAACTAATTAGATATAACCGAATAAGCATGCATCTAGTTTCAAATAAGAAATTATATTTTAGTCCTATAACGACCAATTTTTGTGCACATTAACTTAGCTCCTCGATGGTTTTGTGATTAAACTACCTACATTACTAGACCATGGTCACATATTTGATAAGGGGTCTAATTTAACAAAAAAGCTTTAGCAAGAGTCAATTTTTAATACTTGTAATAGGTTTGTGATCCCTTACAACAAGCATAGTCCCCCTTCTAGCTCAGCTAGACTCTAGCTGCTGCTTGCCATGGAGGAAGTGACTGAGGTACAAAACTAGCACTTATTTTTGCCAAAAAACTATTGTGTCACTCAAATGACTGTGTTCCCTATCTGGATTCCTTTTTACTCCTCCTTTATTAGAGAACTTTTAGCTCCAAGCAAGAATATCTCTATTAAAGAAAAGTATTCTGTCTTATTTGATCAACTCATATATTATTAATCAGGCAATTTGACCATCTACCATAATATAATTAAAACGTAACATATCTATGCTAGTAGTTGGATCTGGACTCTAGCCATGTAGGTTTTGTTTTGAATCTGCCCGGGCTTGATTCCTCTTAACAGACACCCCCGATCCAACCACCAACACATTCGGGTACGCTCAAGCTTTTTTACATGGAGATTACCCTATCCATTTCACCATAAAGCATAAGCCAGATTTTGGTACTCCAATAAAAACATATCACTAAAACTCTTATAATACCTACTCTTTTTTGCATTGATCATGTTTCACATCACAATCATGTAAGATTCATGCAGATGGATCTGACACAGTTTATCCTGCAGTCTGTTTTTGAGAATCGAAGTCAAGAAACCCAAGTTGGGAATTGTAGTAAGATTTGGGTCGGTTTGTGTCCTCACTTAGTTACGTGACAAACCTAATAACTGTTACCATCCAAAATTTAATGTTCATCACAATCCAAGTGTGCTTTCGAATAAAGCTATGCTATGTTCTAAGACATCTAAACACTAGTGCAGATAAAATGTAAAACTGACGAGCAAAAAAGTTGGCTTAATAATATTCTTGGATAAATGTGCCATGTTGCCAAATGAAGCTGAAACCTGAGATTTTGAAGACATACCACTCATATGCAAGAGATCAAACTCAAACATGTAGAGTTATCAACAACTTGGCTGTCCAAGCTTAATGACAAGTCTCACATGGAAATACTTGCCTTGGCCAGGAATGCTAGTATCAGGTTGGCAGTAAATTATTTGGTCAAACATCAAAGTTCGACAGATACAGTTATCAAAAGGACTGGCAGTTCTAAATTGACAGATCAATATGCATTGTATGAGATGTACTTATGTAAGTTCGATTTTTTCCTTTCGAATATCAATAAATATATGTCAAAAGAAAATATCCAATATACCAATCTTGTCTTTAAATGGCGACATGAGTATTGCAATAGTACCAGCACAATAAATCAATTTGGAGGAAAAACTAGCCTCTCCAACCTTTGCAGCATGCCTAAATGGAAATAAAGTTGTAATCTTTTAAAAAAGGAACAAGTGAGGCTCATGGATTTTGTACTCCACCCATCTCACACTTCCAACTACCATGTTGCATAGTTACATAAAAAGTAAAACCTGATCTAAGCTAATTTTTGAAAGTGGATTTACCAATCGTTTTGTGGAGGATAAAGTTTTCAACAATATACATTAATTCTTTGAACAGTTTGTCTGCATCTTATGGACATACTACCTGTTGTGAAGCTGATGTAAGCAGAAGATTTGAGAAGTTACTCTGAGCCACAGCCTTTTCTTATTGACCGGTGTTACTTAAATTTATTCGTTGATCTACTATTCCAATTTCCAGTGATCAACAATTGAGTTTGGACCATACTTATACAGAAGAAGTATTGTGTCCTTTAAAATTAAAGAGAACCCTGAACTGAATAGAGGATGAGTCCTTAATAATCTAGTCACCTAAAGGAACAAATAGTAGAACATGCATCCAAAGATTTCGTACGCAAGCTATTATCCACAATAATTATTCAGAATTGTCTGTGCAACAAGAAGCTAATATTATTTAATTAATTTTGATGACTGGATAAAGAATGAGTTGTGCCTCTTGTTCATATTTCCAACCATGTCCAACAATACAAAAGTATTTGTGACACCAAGCCTATACCCATCTTGACGGGTGAACGATGACGCACATTATGTTTTACACATGCATTATGCATATTTATTGTGATTGACTATCAACCTGACATCGACCGATCTTTGTCGTATTCTCGAGCTGCTCAACTTCAGGCAAGAGGGGGTCAGGCGAAAAACGAAGATGCCTACTTGGTGGATAGTTGAATTCCTAAAAAGAAGTCTTGTGTAGTGATTGACAGTCTTCCCCAAGTGTGAGGTAACTAGATTTCCAATCCCAACAGTATTACTTGAAATCCCAGTAAAAGATACGACACCCAATATGCACATAGCATGCTCTTCTATCTTAAAGACAATATACAGCTTAAACACATTTTATGCTCTCTATACTTGTGCTCCTTAGCAATCTTAGAAGGTTAGACATCTTAAGTGACTAAATAGCAGGGAAGTACTTATGTTTAAATGCATGATAATAATATCATAATATGGTTCTTACAACTATTTTTGACGTACACGTGGGCAAAGACAAACCATATACTTAATTGAGAAGAAACTCTAAAAAGGTGTGCCACTTATTTGTAATCAATCCAATGTATATATAACCAATCAATAATGTAAGTTAAACGAAAATATCAAATTAAATCAATTGAATAAGAGCATTGCCGAATATAATAAAGCAATAAGTTTAACCAAGAAATCTTACCAAGTAATTGGGGTGAATTTTGAATAGTCCCAATAGATGACATGTTGAGATCAGATGGTATGCAATCCCTTTCAAGTGAGAAACTTCATATGACCTCCCGACCTTTCATTTTAGGTCATGCACAAACAAAGACATGCTTGTGCAGGCAGCCGGGTGCACTCCCGACCTTTATTTATGTAATATGTGGTACCAATGCTGAATCATATTCCATATTTTTGTTCAATGTAATGTAAGTTACTGATAACAATTGTGGGCCATGTAAATTCTTTTGTAGACGATATGGCAACCTAGTGTCGTCTTTAGTTGATGGACATATCGGAGGGGAAGGAAAGTGAATACTGAATTCACATTGACTTGGAATTTAGCAAGGACTGATCTTTTACGGGGTGCTAAGGAAAGAGATGCCAAAATCTTTAAATCTTTCCGTCAGGAACTTCCGACTCAAATTGCATTCCTTACTAATTACTGGGGAACATCCCTTACAGAGTAAAGAAGAAAATATGGTGGTGACTCAATTCAATAGTCAACTTATGGAAGGTATACAATCGATGTTGGTGGCTTATTGCTGAGATGCATGGAGCTTATACTGGTGGTTAACAAGGAAGCGCTTAGTGTATTAGTATTTTGACTTGCGTTTCAGGTTCAACAATAACCTTAATTGTTAAACATTGTTTTAGATTGATGGTACTTGTTCTTAAACACTAATAAAAATGCGATTTAGGCGGAGTACTCCTCATAATGTTTATCCGCTATCTAAAAAGGGGGAAAACAACCATTAAAGTAGGCACAACCGTGTGTATGTTGCATGTGTTTTCCTTCCATGATTGGGAGAGAGAGTTCCAAAACGGCAATCATCTGAGTTTAATGATTCCACATAGATGTTACTGTCAAGCTTGGCACTGGACATTTGCTAACTAAAAGTGACATTATAAACGTTAATACATATAGGAATGACATCTTGATCTACTTTCATGTGTATTTTCTTTCGTTTTACAAAGTATGCTCTCTTAATTCTCGTCTATATTTCAAATTTTGCAAGTGTACAATACTAATTTACATGTTAAGATTGATCATGTAATTCCAAATTCTTGGTAACTTGGTGACTGGTCTACTTGTAGAAGCTAGGATCACATGAACTAGAGGTATACAGGAAAATGTTGGATAGACTACGGACTTACAAAGATGAATGGAGAAACACCAACAAGTAGATCCAGGAAAAGAATATTTGCAAGATCAAGACATAAAAGACTTCTTTGCATTCCTGAAATAATGTGGGCATTTATCAAAATCCAAATTGAATTCTGGAACAAGAACATGATTATTCATAAGAACAAATAAAACATATTAAAAGATATACTTTTAACTGTTAGGGCATCAGCCGCATTATGGAACTCCAGCATCATGAAACAAAAGGGGGTGCATGAAATCCAAAATTAGCATCAAGACAGCTACTTCAAAATGGTAAATCATTACATAATGGTAACAGACTATGTTGGGTTTAATCTAGCATGCAAAGTCCACCTACGACCAACAAGCAATCTATAATATGTATCCCAGTCAAGCAAGTATGAACATAAGCAAGATGATTATAATATAAGTAAAGCAACTATAGGGCTAATAAATGTCACCGGTTAAACGCTACCAAAAAGATAACAACTAACAGAAAGAGAAAAATCACTCATGTGTTGGCGCCAACATCCTCCGCGTATCATCCTAGCCGTCAAGCTAGAGATCTGGAACCCCTTTGTCTTGGTTCTAAATATGAAACTATGATAAGTCTGGCACGACCTAGCAGAGTGCCACAAACGAAGCCCAAGATGACCGCAAAAACGCAAAACACAATTACAGGAAAGAAATGCAGTAAAGGCAGAAATGTAAAGACAAGCACGATGCCAATGTGTTGAGGAGGCAGAAAAGACACGAGAGTAAACTAGCCATGAATCATATAAAAAGAAAGCAAACCTGCACCCCATGATGCTGAGACAACTACAGTAGCCGTCATTTGCGAATCGACTGGAAACTACTGTCAAGTTTGTGATTGTGGAAGGAATGCTAGAGAGCATTAGACATCCCTGGCTACTCAAAGGTGCACCAGTTTTTTTTCCATACACATTAAAACTGAGAGTATCTGTAATGATGATGATACAATTGTGTTTTGCTCAAGCATTAGTATTAGTTACATCAAAACATAATACATGTGTACAATACACTAATTGTGATTCGACATGTTAAAACTCCCAAGTAGAATCCTTGAGAAGATAAGAGCAGTTGCATGACCTTATTTACATTGGCGATGTCCATCAGGTAGTGTGACAACCTTGTGGAATGGAACATTCCTCTGAGGTATATAGAGATCCATCTAGCTTCTTCGTCGTCCTCGAGGACATATCTTATGGGAAACATAAAAGAGAGAGAATATCAATTACAACAGGTAGGCTGAACTAGAAATTTGAAAATGAATAAGACCTTACTACAAAACTGGAAACAAATTAAGAGCATATCAAAAGCTGCATTAGTGATAGTACAGAAGAAAGTAAAGTTTCCACCGCCCGATACATTTTATATATAGTGCATATCTTCTTCGTCGTTTTTATGTTGTCATAAACCTTGTATGTTGTCAGGATTGTAGAAATTTTCTACAGTCCTTGAAGTATTCAGGACTATAGAAATTTGCTACGGTCCTGACTGTTGGAGTGGGTAGGGTTCCCAACCTATGTGGAGAAGGCCCCGGAGTGCGACGAGCGCCGTCCGATGTCGGAGAAGCTCGGGAGTAGCTGCTGCTGCTGCCCCAAAAGGGGGTTCTGGACCAAGTCTGCCGAGTTCGGGCCGAACTCGGTCCCAGGCCGAGTTCTGGCCGAACTCGGTCTGGCCGTTCCAGCATTTGGCCAGTAGGTGCTGGTTGCCCCACACAGAGTTCTGGCCAAACTCTGTGTCGTCGGGGGCTGAAGCGGGATTCTGGATGAGTTTTCATCATTGGATCTAATCCAACGGTCCAGGTTGGCTGCGGGATTAGGGAGTTATATTAGGATTTCCCGACCCTAATTCAGTGTGCAACGCATTGGAGAACACAAGTTTGAGAGAGGAAGGAGGCAAGAGTGCCATTACAACTTCGGAGAAGAAGACGGAGGATTGAAGGTCGATATTCGAAGGAGATCGTGTTCGGGTAATCTCTACTCGTTGTTCTCGCTCTTCGTAGCCTTGTAATCATTGTTCTTATCTCTGAGTGTTGTGGGGATCCGATTTGGATCGGGAGGAGTTTGTAGAGGGTGTAATTCTTCTATTCCATTAGTGGAGGCTTCTCAGGGTTGGACTCCGATCGTCCCGTGGTTTTTTCCCGCAAGGGTTTCCACGTCAAAAATTCTCTGTGTCTGCGTGGATTGTTTTGTGTGATTGTTTTTGGGTTCGTGTGTTGTATTGCTCGGTCCTCTCGTAGGTACTCTCCGGTTTGGGAAAAGGTTTCCGCGTTTCTTTCCCAACAGAGTGGTATCAGAGCTTTGGGTTCAAAGGGTGTCAGGAGTTGACAGAGAAACCAGAGAGGAGAGATGGACGCGAAGCCGGTGCGCATGGTGAATCTTAATGGCACAAACTATCATTATTGGAGGAGCAAGATGAAAGATTTGCTATTTGTCAAGAAGCTGCATCTACCCGTGTTTGCATCCGAGAAGCACAGTGATAAATCCGAGGAGGACTGGACATTCGAGCACATACAGGTGTGTGGGTACATAAGGCAGTTTGTTGATGAGAACGTGTACAATCACGTTGCCAATATTGAGCACGCGAAGACGTTGTGGGATAAGCTGGAGTCTTTGTACGCGAAGAAGACCGGGGTAAACAAGTTGTTTCTGATCCGGACGATGATGGGTCTGTGGTACAAAGACGGGGCGTCTATTTCGGATCACTTGAGTGAGTTCCAGGGCGTGGTTGACCAGCTATCTTCTATGGGAGTCAAGTTCGACGACGAGGTTCAGGGACTATGGCTGCTGTGTACATTGCCAGACTCGTGGGAGACCGTACGAGTATCTATGATCGCTTCTGCTCCAGAGGGTGTGGTCAGTCTGGAGTTTGCCAAAAGCGGGGTTTTGAATGAAGAGATGCGGAGACGTTCTCAGGGCACTTCATCCACATCCCACCACTCAGAGGCATTGGTTTCAGAGAGCCGCGGAAGGGGCAAAAGCAGGGGTCCAGGTGGTGGCAGAGACAAGAGCAGAGGGAAGTCCAAGGGTCGTTACGAGGACTCAGAGTGTTACCATTGCGGTAAGAAGGGCCATATCAAGCGAAATTGTTTCGCTTGGAAGAGAGAGAAGAAGGGCGACAAGGGGAAGCAAGAAGAGAACACTACAGCGGCGGCCTCGGTGCATGGAGGCGAT
Source organism: Iris pallida (assembly GCA_029216955.1). Taxonomy (NCBI): domain Eukaryota; kingdom Viridiplantae; phylum Streptophyta; class Magnoliopsida; order Asparagales; family Iridaceae; genus Iris; species Iris pallida. The sequence goes on from JANAVB010011394.1 coordinate 3,683,553, forward strand.
GTGATCGTCGTAGGTGATGAGGTCCTTACTAACCTCGCCTGCGATGACAATTCTTGGCTGGTGGACTCAGGAACTTCAGCACATGTATCTCACAATAGGGCACTGTTTGCCACTTTCACGACAGGCGACTGTGGCGTGTTGAAGATGGGCAACGGAGATGTGTCGAAGGCGGTTACCGTTAGAGATGTGCATTTGAGAACGAAGACGGGTGTGGTTCTTGTTCTCAAGGATGTTCGTCATGTCCCTGATATTCGTTTCAACCTGGTGTCGGTTGGAAGGTTGGATGACGAGGGATTCTTCAGTCTCTTCGGGAATAGTCAGTGGAAGCTTTCCAGAGGTTCGATGGTGATTGCCAGAGGAAGCAAGAAGTCCGGTCTCTACTATATGGAGGGGAGCGCAGAAGGGGCACAGGAGGTGAACGCAGTCAGTGATGTGTCTACCGAGTTGTGGCACAGGCGGCTCGGCCATATCAGCGAGAAGGGGATGAGCTACTTGGTGAACAGGAAGGTGATTCCGGGGCTCAAGTCTACAAAGTTGGAGAAATACACGCACTGTTTGGCTGGAGAGCAAAATAGGGTGTCTTTCCAAAGTCACCCAAGTTCGAGGAAGCCGGCGTTGCTCGAGTTGATTCACTCGGATGTCTGCGGTCCTATGAAGGTAAAATCTCTTGGTGGTGCTTCTTACTTTGTAACCTTTATTGATGATTGTTCCAGAAAGGTTTGGGTCTATGCCTTAAAGACCAAGGATCAGGTGCTGCCCATTTTCAAGGAGTTTTAGGCCTCTGTTGAAAGGGAGACGGGCAAGAAGTTGTTATGTGTTCGGTCCGATAATGGCGGCGAATACATCGGTCCCTTTGATGCGTATTGCAGAGAGCAAGGGGTACGACACCAGAAGACTCCGCCAAAGACACCTCAGCTCAATGGTGTAGCGGAGCGCATGAACAGGACACTGATGGATAGGGTGCGGTGTTTGCTGTCAGAAGCAAACTTGCCGGGCAGTTATTGGGGTGAGGCTCTTCTCACAGCTGCTTATGTTATTAATTTGTCTCCTAGTGCTCCTTTGCAGGGTGATGTGCCTGACAAAATATGGTACGGCAAAGAGCCGTCATACAATCACCTGCGGGCGTTTGGTTGTAAGGCCTTCGTGCATGTACCGAAGGACGAGAGGACCAAACTTGAGCCGAAGACGAGGCGATGCGTCTTTGTCGGCTACGGTCGGGATGAGTTTGGCTATAGACTCTACGACCCAGTGGAAGGAAAGCTCTACAGAAGCAGGGACGTGGTGTTCGTCGAGGATCAGACCATGACCAACACTCAGGATTCCGAGACGCCTTCTGAGGCTGAGGAATTGCCTGAGTTAGAGTCATTTTGCTTCGAGCAGTTTCCAGAGGACATCGCAGAGGATCCAGTTATGGAGGAGCCGGTACATGGAGTTGCTCCCAACCTTGATCATCAGCCTGCTGATGGTGGTCAGGGTGTCCCTCAGGAGGATGAGCATGCCGGAGAGGTAGTTCCTGAAGGGGAGGAGGCTGTCGATATACAGCCAGCACCAGTGGCTCCACTGAGAAGGAGTGACAGGGATCGTCGACCATCTACGAGATACTCACCAGATGAGTATGTGCTATTGACTAACGGGGGAGAGCCCAAAAGTTTTGCAGAGGCTATGGAAGACGAACACAGGCAGGAGTGGATGGTGGCTATGCAGGAGGAGATGAGTTCCTTGCACACCAATTCCACTTATGATCTGGTGCGGTTGTCAAAGGGCAAGAAGGCTTTGAAGAATCGATGGGTGTTCAGAGTGAAGCAGACGGAAGATGCTACTCGCCCTCGATACAAAGCGAGGCTGGTAGTTAAAGGCTACGGTCAGCGAAAAGGCGTGGATTATGATGAAATCTTTTCGCCTGTCGTCAAGCATTCGTCTATTCGGGTGGTGCTAGCATTAGCAGCCAGTTTCGACTTGGAGGTCGAGCAGATGGACGTGAAGACGGCATTCCTCCACGGTGATCTTGAGGAGGAGTTATACATGGAGCAGCCAGAGGGATTCTGTGAGAAGGGCAAGTCACATTTGGTCTGTCGGTTGAGGAATAGCTTGTATGGTCTGAAGCAGGCTCCGAGGCAGTGGTACAGGAAGTTTGAGTCGTTTATGGGGGAGCATGGTTATGCACGGACGACGTCGGATTATTGTGCATTTGTGAGGTATTTTACCGATGATGATTTCATCATTTTGTTGCTCTATGTAGATGATATGTTATTAGTGGGTCGGAATGCCACTAGGATAGCGGAGTTGAAGCGCCAACTGGACGCGGCCTTCTCTATGAAGGATTTGGGCGCAGCGAAGACTATTCTTGGGATGGAGATCAGCCGAGAGAGAGAGTCCAAGCTGCTACACTTGTCCCAAAAGAAGTACATTCATCGGGTACTTCAACGTTTCGGGATGGACGGGTCGAAGAAAGTGAGTTCCCCCTCGCGGCTCACTTTAAGTTCACTGAGGAACAGTGTCCATCTACCGAGGACGAAAAGGAAGATATGGAGCGGTTCCATATACCTCAGCTGTGGGAAGCCTTATGTATGCTATGGTGTGTACGAGGCCAGATATTGCTCATACAGTCGGTACGGTTAGCAGGTATCTTTCAAATCCTGGAAGGATACATTGGAGTGCGGTCAAGTTGATTCTACGATATCTTCAGGGCACTGCCGGTTGGAGACTTTCCTTTGGTGGTGACGAGCCGAAGCTGGTTGGGTATACCGACGCTGATATGGCTGGAGATGTAGACACGAGACGATCGACTTCAGGCTACGTGATGATGTTTGCGGGAGGAGCGGTGTCGTGGCAGTCACGGTTGTAGAAGTGTGTTGCCTTGTCGACGACGGAGGCAGAATACATTGCGGCGACGGAGGCTTGCAAGGAGCTGTTGTGGATGAAGAAGCTGTTGCAGGAAATGGAACTGAAGCAAGAGCAGTATACTTTGCTTTGCGACAGTCAGAGTGCGATCCACCTTGTGAAGAATCAGACGTTTTATAGCCGGTCCAAGCACATCGAGACTCGGTATCATTGGATACGCGATGTGGTTGAGAAGAAGGACGCGGCGCTTGAGAAGGTGCATACAGACGACAACGGAGCTGATATGTTCACAAAGATTCTACCAAGGAGGAAGTTTGAGTACTGCAGGCAGATCGTCGGGATGACGACGTCCTCCCCATAGTTGTGAAGGGAGAGATTTGTTGGAGTGGGTGGGGTTCCCAACCTATGTGGAGAAGGCCCCGGAGTGCGACGAGCGCCGTCCGATGTCGGAGAAGCTCGGGAGTAGCTGCTGCTGCTGCCCCAAAAGGGGGTTCTGGACCAAGTCTGCCGAGTTCGGGCCGAACTCGGTCCCAGGCCGAGTTCTGGCCGAACTCGGTCTGGCCGTTCCAGCGTTTGGCCAGTAGGTGCTGGTTGCCCCACACAGAGTTCTGGCCGAACTCTGTGTCGTCGGGGGCTGAAGCGGGATTCTGGATGAGTTTTCATCATTGGATCTAATCCAACGGTCCAGGTTGGCTGCGGGATTAGGGAGTTATATTGGGATTTTCCAACCCTAATTCAGTGTGCAACGCATTGGAGAACACAAGTTTGAGAGAGGAAGGAGGCAAGAGTGCCATTACAACTTCAGAGAAGAAGACGGAGGATTGAAGGTCGATATTCGAAGGAGATCGTGTTCGGGTAATCTCTACTCATTGTTCTCGCTCTTCGTAGCCTTGTAATCATTGTTCTTATCTCTGAGTGTTGTGGGGATCCGATTTGGATCGGGAGGAGTTTGTAGAGGGTGTAATTCTTCTATTCCATTAGTGGAGGCTTCTCAGGGTTGGACTCCGATCGTCCCGTGATTTTTTCCCGCAAGGGTTTCCACGTCAAAAATTCTCTGTGTCTGCGTGGATTGTTTTGTGTGATTGTTTTTGGGTTCGTGCGTTGTATTGCTCGGTCCTCTCGCAGGTACTCTCCGGTTTGGGGAAAAGTTTCCGCGTTTCTTTCCCAACACTGACAACATACAAGACTGTAATATAAATACGATTTAGGCAGAGTACTCCTGATAGTGTTTATCCGCTTTCTAAAAAGGTGTGGCACTTATTTGTAACCAATCCAATGTATATATAACCAATCAATAAAGTAAGTTAAACGGAAACGTCAAATTAAATCAATTGAACAAGTGAACTGCTAAATATAATAGAACAATAAGTTTAACCAAGAAATCTTACCAAGTAATTGTGGTGAAAATTGAAAAGTCCCAATAGATCACATGTCGAGATCAGATGGTATGCAATCCCTTTCAAGTGAAAAACTTCATATGAACTCCATTTTGGTCTTTACCTAGAAATTTTATGTATCAGTGATGATATCGCCGAGTCGATGTTAATCTCATTACTCTTTGCACAATGTTGAGAAAAATTAGGAAGCATTTTCATATAATGATGACACTGTCCATCCTTTGAGAGTAGATCCACTATGGATGCCGCAGTAGATGCCTCGAGGATAAATTTACTTTTATCCATTTCTGTAAGAAACCCCATAGCTCTGTTTACTTCACCATTCTCCAGCAAGCCCTTAACAATAGCATTAAGCATACCAGAATATGAAGAGTAACCATCTTTCTTCACTGACAAAAGCAACTCATCAAATTCATCCAACAACCCTTCTTTAATAAGGCCTTTCATCATTATGGTATATGTTACAACGTCTGGTGCCACTATTTCATTTGCAAGAATAGAGTTAAAGAGATCCTTTGCTGCATTAACCTTACCAACTTGAAACATTCCTTCAATTAAAATATTGAAGGTCCTAGTTTCCAGTTTTTCCTTCTGACATGATATGGTGCTGAACAGATTCATGGCCTCATCAATGTGGTGATTTTTACAAAGTCCATGTAATATTATATGATAGGTTTGGAGTTCCAGGGATTTCTTTTGCGTCAGCAACTCTTCCAGCTTGGTATAATCCATCTAACATAATATTGTAAGTAGCAAGTGTTTGTTGCAATCCCTTACAAGGCATCTCATCAAAAAGGTGTCTAGCTCTATCAACCTTTCCCCACATACAAAAGCCATTGATCAATATGTTGTAAGTAACTGTACTTGGTTTATGACCGCGTGAGAGCATTAGCTCAAAAACTTTAAATGCTTTACTTGTTTCTTGTATAAGGCAATATCCATCCATTAATGTACTGTATGTTACTACATCGGGCTCCAAACCTCTTTGAATCATCACATCTAATAATTTATAACCTTTTCCGACCATTCCTTCTTTACATAGAGCATCCATTATAGTGTTGAATGTCACAACATTAAGTTCGATCCCTTGATCCTTCATTTCCTCGAGCAATCTAGAAGTTGCTTCCCATTTTCCTAATTTTAGAAGTCCTGAAATCAAACTGGTATAAGTGATAATATCAGGAGAGAGATCTTGAGTTACCATTCGACGGAAGAGATCTTCAGCTTCCACCACTTTTTCGATCTTGCAAAGTCCATCAATCAAAGTGTTGTAAGTGATAATATCAGGAGAGAGATCTTGAGTTACCATTTGACGGAAGAGATCTTCAGCTTCCTCCACTTTTTCGATCTTGCAAAGTCCATCAATCAAAGTGTTGTAAGTGATAATATCAGGAGAGAGAGCTTGAGTTACCATTTGACGGAAGAGGTATTTAGCTTCCTCCACTTTTCCGATTTTGCAAAGTCCATCAATCAAAGTGCTATAAGTGATAATATCAGGAGAGAGACCTTGAGTTGCCATTTGACGGAAGAGATCTTCAGCTTCCTCCACTTTTCCGATCTTGCAAAGTCCATCTAATAAAATATTGTAAGTAAAAGCGTTCGGTTGCACTCCTTCTTGCATTTTCTTGAACACATCCATAGCCTCATCTACTTTCTGGCTCTTACAGTACCCATCAATCAAAACAGTGTAACTACGGACGTCGTGCCTTAGACCCTCACGAGTCATAGAACTGAGTAACTCGTCGACCTTCTCGAACCTGCCTTCGAGACAGTATCCATGCAGTAGTACGTTATACGTGATTTTAGTGGGTTTCTCACCTCTTTCAACCATCAAATTGAGTAGCTTATGTGCTTCGACCGTTTTCCCCTGCTTGCAAAGATAATCCATCAACATGCTGAATGTTACAGCATCTGGTGCGAGTCCTCTATCGACCATCTCTTTAAAGATTCTGCTGGCCTCTCTCCATCGACCAAGAACCAAATGGCCTCTAATAATGGTATTGTACGTAACGACATTCGGCTGGATTCCCATGCTGACCATCTCCTCGAACAGCTCAGAAGCGCTAGTCATATTTCCTTGTCTGCAACGAGCGTTGATGAGTATACTGTAAGTGAACACATTGGGTTTGGTATCCATTTTCCTGAGTAGATCGATTGCCAAGTCCGTGTTTCCACTCTTGTAACTCCTCTTCCCGGAATTTTCAATTTTTATTAATTATTGTAATTTTGTTTTTCCTTTAAATCGTGTTTTGGAAAAGGTTCTCTTTAAAACATCTAAACGTCACTTTACTATTTATTTAAAACTAGTTTAAAATTTCTGATTTGAAAATAATATTCGTTTTAATGAAAATATTTAGTTTCACAATTTATTATTTGCATTAGAAATAACTGGTTAGTAATTTGGGCTTTCAAATACCGAAATCGAAAAACGGTCTTGGAAATTTAATAAATAATTTTCATCAAAAAGGCATTCTAATAATACATGGCTTATTTTATTTTATGGTACTAAAGTAGTATGATAAAAGGTTATATTAAAGTATAGATATTTGGTTGAAGTTTGAGTTATAGTGACCAATAAGAATTAACCAAATTATCTTCTAATAGATTTTGTTATTTGTCTATACATAGTAAGAACCGTCCTGGTGATATACCATGTTATGCAAAAATTAAATTGGGTAACACTAAATATTGCTTTTATGTTGATCACGATTTGATATAGATTGGTTTCGTATGATAAGCTACTAGATATAAATAAATAATTGATTAGATAAAGCTTACAAATTTGTCTTAGATATATAGGAATATAGTTGATCACATAGGTTTAAGTTTTTTTTTCTAATCGAATTTGATTTGATAATTATCTTATAATACGAAATACGCGATTTAAATTATGTTTTTAAGTTATTATGTTGATCTTGTGATTGAAATATATATATATATATTTATATGATTTAAACTACTCGATATTATCAAATACTTAAAGTAAACTAGCATTGATTTTTATTAATTAGTGAATGATGAATTAGAGTAATTTTGAATTAAAGGATTTATTTGATAAGTGACAATAACTGATAAGTTAGATTTCTATGTGTATATAAATATTCGATTATATATGGGTGACCAGCCAATATATATTAAGCCATAACCCCTATGGGCAATTCTCGGCCAGCATCCCGGCCAAAGTCTGATCCACCCCTCCTCTTCAAAACCAAACGAAATCCCATTAAATCCTATCTTCTAATTTGAGCCTTATCACATTCTCATCGGTTGTAATATCTTCCCCTGCATATATATATATAAGCAATAGAGAGAAGAAAAACCTAAACACAATCTTGGCCGTCCCCTCTCCTATCACCAACCGATCACCTCCTGTCCGGCCTCCTCCCTGAGCCCCGCGGTCGGAACCTCACCGCCAACACTACTACCAATCGCCCACAGCCATCCCGATCACCCACCAGCAAAACCCCATCCAAACCAAACCGCGAGACCCAAGCCACTACCACCAAAAGAATCACGACCACCACCACTACAAACACCGCCACCAATACTACCATAACCATGGCCGATCGCCGCTTCCCAAAGATCACCACCGTTGCCATAACCTTCCGACCCCAATTTATCATCACCATCAACAAGAAGGGACTCGAGCCTGACCTTCCCATGCTTCCCCGTACGCCGGCGATAGCCAGCGCCACCGTGTACCCCAGACCTGGCGCCGCGCCTTCTTGCCACACTCGGAGCGCCACCATGAAAGACTCCGGTCGGCAGCCTCTGACCCGCTCGTCTGCAAGCCGAGCCGGTGTCCACCACGCCATCGCCAGCGACGAACTGCCCCACGTCACCCCCAGCATATCCGCCCCTCCTCGCTCGCCGGGGCCTTCAGGGGGCTTTTCAGCGCCGTCGCCGTGGACTCAGGAAAGATCGACGTTGCCGGGGGCGTCTTCTGGAAGCTCCACGTCGACTCCCTCGCCGGGGTCTCCGCGTGCGCCGCAGCCGGGACGAGCCTCCGCTGTACAGCTCCTTCCGCGCGCGAGCCGTGAGATCCGCCGATCCCCACAGCATCTCTCCTTCGTCTTCGTCCGGTCTCCCCCTGCGTCCTCTGCGCCAAATCCGGGCGCCGCTCAGCTGCCGCCACCGGTCCGCTCGACGCTGCGGACGGCCAACATCGAACCGACCTCCGCCGAGAGCTGTGTCCCTTCGAGTCGTGTGCCGGACTTGGACCACCGTTCGACAAACCGCGTCTAGCACCGACGCCACATCTGACCGACCCACCCTCCCTAGATCTGGACCAGCCGAGCACCCCGAGACCGTGCACGTCGCCATTTGGCCGGAGCACTCCGACGCTGTCCTTCCAGCACCGCTTCGATCACCGCCCCGAGGTGAGCTTCTTCCCTCGCTCTCTCTCCCTTCTCTCGTAAATGGTTGCTCTTCTCTCTCCAAAAGAGAAGAGCAACAGCAGTTGAAAAGGAATCTGTAGATACACAGTAAACGAGAAGGTTATAGTTTATTGTATATTAGTTAAAAATCAATTACTCGAATTGATTAATAGTGTAGGAATAATTATAATGTTTTCAGTAAAGAGTATGTATAAATATACTATTATTATTAATAGTATTACTGATTAAATACTAATATTTTGTTATTAATGACATTAGTATTTTGATAATTTGGTAAATGATATTTTCAAAATATATTGTAACAAAAATATATATATATAATTAGGCTTTAAGCCCTAAAGCTTTTGTACCGCAAATTTCATTGACTTTTAAAAATGTGTGTACGTTTTCCAAATTTCATATATGGTTCTTTAATGATATTTTACTATAAAATATTTGAGATTTTGAGATTGTAACTATGTTGGGCCAACTACATATCTTGGTGATTTTCATAAATATATATTTGACTTTTTATGCAAACCATTATACACGTATAAATAGTTTTAAATAAAACTTATATTAGATAATTCATATAAATACTTTCTGGATATAAATGTTATAAATATATATATATATACTATAAATATTTTCTAATACCTCACTACGATGTATATATTTTGACTAAATAAAATATATTTAGTTTCTAAATAGTTATAAATAACTTGTTAGATACATGCATAGATTTTCTAAGTCAAATTTCTATTAGATTATATTACATCACTAATTGTGTTCCTAGTCCTTCCGAATTTGGGCTTCTTCATATCGATCCTAGGTAATTGGACTAATAAGAAAATATAGTTTGACTAAAAACTATATATTTGACGAATTATGTTGTGCCCTAAAATGTTTTCCAGATTTTCGATTATTTATCTAAGGTACTTTGGCTAATAGAAAAAGAAAATATAGTCTAAATCATGTAGTAATAATATAAATATTAATTACGCAATTCCTTCGAATATAAGTTATTGATAGCGACTAATCGTATTCTTATTGCGTCTGTGAACCTGAACTTCTTCACTCCTAGCCAACTGGACTATACTGAACTCAACAGAATTATTGGTGTCACCAGCTAAGGACCTCAGGCAAGTGCACTTTCTGATTGCTTTTCGATTCATAGTAGTTTTCTCATTTCATGTCTATACATATATCTTGCTGCTTGTTGACACGCTCGTCACACGGAGTAGTCGGGAGGGAAAATATCTTAGTAAACATGTGGACTACCCAGAACTATTCCATTGTCTTTCGTGGAGAATAGCAGCTGCACACGACACGTGCAGGGTGCCGGATTTACCCCCTAGCCGTTCACATGTCGAAAAGGATATTTCACACCACCTAGATAGATGTCTTTTATTAGTTTTTCTTTGTTTATTTCTCTATCGTGCTATGACATCATTTATCTTCCAGTTTTCTATTTCTCATATGCTATTTTCATGTCTTGTTAATTCTATTGTGTTTTGCACTGCCGTCGGTTTGTGTACTTGTTCCAATCCTGACTGGATAACCAATATTTTTCAGGTTTAGCCGCGATCACTCTTAGCACTGGGAAGACTTGGGTATGCTGAGGCCGACCTAGAAATAGAAAGCAATTGTATCAATTTCATTAACTGTAAATCTTGTATTTTCTTTAATTATAAATCTTGTAAATGGTGTAATAAATTTAGAATTGTAAATGAGCAGCAAATGTGATTTTTGAGCATTATTTCTTGCGGGCTTGACAGCGTTCTACCGTCGACTCTGCGGCGTAGGCTGGCTTGGACACGTCTCGTATCCGAAAAGCGGGTGCGGGTCGTGACAACTCTCGCAGTGACCCTTTATGACAGTAGTGTAAGAAACAACGTTTGGCACAAAACCCAACTGAGGCATTTTGTCGAGCAGCTGGGCTGCGACGCTGTACCTCTTCTTGACACAGAGTCCATTGAGCAGAGAGTTGAGGATGATGATGGTGGGACTCCAACCGTGTTTGAGCATGCATAAGAAGACGGTGAAGGCGAGGTCAACGTTGTTGGACCGGCCGCAGAAGCCGATGAAGATGGCGTAGGTGACGGTGTCGGAAGAGGTGCCGGAACGGTTGAGCTTGTTGAGCAAGGAGAAGATGGTCGGGAAGAAGTTGGAGAAGGAAGTTGTAGGTGGGTTGTTCTTACGGGTGCCTTGTCATCATTGCCAGCTCAGAGAAGGATGCCTTGTCATCATTGCCAGCTCAGGAAGGATGCCTTGTCATCATTGCCAGCTTGCTGCCAGCTCAGGGAAGTGTATCATAATAGTAATCCAGTCACCCTCTATTGCCAGCTATGCAACAGGGGTGTTAACTGTCAATAACCGACTGATACCATAGTGTATCAGTCCTTTTGCTGTAACAGATCCGGGTGTGCCTATAAATACCCAGATCGAGAGAGGAATAGGCAGCTGTGCTTTTACAACCTAGCCTCTTAATTCATAGAGTACTGATAGCTATTGTAGATCCCCAATTTCAATACTATTCTTTATTCAATTTCCCTTCCAATTTAGCTTGTCTTCTTCTCTTAGTAAATTCTGCAGTCGATTTCATGGCAACTGGACAGAAATCTCCACCACAATTTGGGTTCCAGGGAAGGAACCCTAACAATTTGGTATCAGAGCCACTGGATCCGGTGGCTGAGGCGAGTGACGAGCAGGTATCGAGTAGCCAATTTTCTCGACCAGAGATGATTGATGCCAGACGAAGTCCCATAGCAGAGGAGCGGTTCCTTATGCTTGAAGGTACTGTGCACACCCTTAGCAACAAATTTGATTTGTTAGGGCATAGATTTGAATTGTTGATTGAAGAACTGGGGAAATCGAGGGTGGGAATGAACCCAAATTCTTTGGCCATGTCTTCACCAATGAACACACCAGCTCCCCAGGTGTTTCCTGCAGTGACTTCTTTTAATTTGCAAGTCATCCAATTTTTTCACAAACTGTTAGCAGCAATATGGAATTTAATGCTCCAATGAATCAATATGAGTGCACTCCTTATAATCAACATATGAACAATCATAATGCCAGAGGAAACATGGGACATGTGTTGCAGCCCACACAAAGTCTTGCAATTATCAATACAACTCCATTAGGGGCACCAACAGGCCAATTTGGTGCTGGACATGGAGGAGGACAACCCAATCTCAGGCTCAAATTGCCTGAATTTAGTGGAGATGGGGATGTAGAAGCTTGGTTATTGAGAGTCCACCATTACTTCACTTATTATGCTGTCCCAGAGTATGACAGGATTAGAGTTTGTTCAGTTCAACTGAAAGACTCAGCAGCCTATTGGTATGATTGGGTGATGAAATCTAAATGAGGAGTGATGACTTGGGGGGAATTTTGCCAAGCCATCAGGATGCAATATGGTCCTTCCCAACTAACAGATCACATAATTGAATTGAAGATGTTAAAGCAAGAAGGAACTGTCCAGGAGTATACAATGCAATTCCAGAAAATATTACAGAGAGTACAATGGCTACCTGAGCAGTGCTTGATTAGCAATTATGTGGGGGGACTCAAAGATGAAGTGAGGTATGAAGTTTTGGTGGCTAGCCCTGTGAATTTATTTGCTGCAATGCAAGCTGCCAAATTGTTTGAAGCCAAACTGTTAGCCATCAAAGGGAGTTACAGGCCCAGTGCCTATTATAACAAAAACATTTCAGGAAGTTCAATGAACAACACTGAAAACACCAAAAACACTACTCAACCCAGAGGGGATGTGAAGCCTGTTACTACTGCCAGACCTCACTCGACTACAATATCTCCTAATGAATTGATAAGGAGGAAAAACCTAGGCCTCTGTTTCATGTGTGATGAAAAATGGGCAAAAGGCCATAGGTGTAAAGAGAAGAGATTGTTTGTGTTAGTTGCTGATGAAGAGCAGGAGGATTCCCAAACTGATCTTCCTTCACCAGAGAAATCAGACTGCTATACTGACCTCACACAGAGCCTATTTGAAATATAATTGCAGGCTCTGTCAGGTATGACACAACCCTCTACTATGAAGCTCAGAGGAACAGTCAAGAACAAACCAGCCATGATACTAGTGGATTCAGGATCCACACATAACTTCATTGATTCATCATTCAGTGAAAGATTGGGGCTGACCTTGACTGAAAATAAATCATTTGAAGTCATGGTAGCTAATGGAGACAGACTTACCAGTAAGGGAATCTGTAATGGAGTAGTGATGGAGTGCCAAGGCACTAAAATTGAAGCTGACCTGTTATTATTACCTCTCACAGGTTGCCAAATTGTGCTAGGGGAAAGTTGGTTACGTACTCTGGGAAATATCAACTGGAATTTTCAGGAACTTACCATGAAGTTTGCAATACAGGGAGTTGAACATCAGTTACAGGGCCTCACACCTAGTTGCCCGCAATTTCAAGAGACAAACAACAAAGAATGGAGACAGAAGGCACAGATGTTTCTTATTCAATTATGCTACCTGCAAGAAGATCCTGTAAACTCCAAAAATCAGGAAGAACATGATGAAGAGCTTGATTATATGTTGCAGAAGTACCAGCATTTATTTGAAGAACCAAAAGGATTACCTCCCAAAAGATCCTATGACCACAAGGTACCTCTTATTCCTAATGCTCTTCCTGTTTGTTGCAGACCTTATAAACATCCATTTCTGCACAAAAAATGAAATAGAGAGGCAAATTCAAGAGATGTTAGCTTCTGGCATAATTAGACACAGTAACAGTTCTTACTCTTCACCTGTAATTTTAGTGAAGAAATCTGATGGGTCCTGGAGGCTGTGCATTGACTATAGATCATTAAATCAAATCACCATCAAAAATAAATTTCCTATACCCTTCATTGAAGAACTTTTTGATGAGCTGCATGGAGCTAAGTTTTTCTCTAAGCTGGACTTGAGGGCTGGGTATCATCAAGTGAGAATGGTGGAGGGGGATGTACACAAAACAGCTTTTAGAACTCATGAAGGGCACTATGAGTTTCTAGTAATGCCCTTTGGGCTTACTAATGCTCCATCCACTTTCCAAGCCATGATGAATGATATTTTTAGAGAATATATGAGAAAATTTGTACTAGTATTCTTTGATGACATACTAGTTTACAGCCCAAGTCTTGAGACTCATTATAGTCACCTGGAACAAGTTTTCAGACAGTTGGAAGCTCAGCAATTAAAAATCAAGAGAAGTAAGTGTTTCTTTGCTCAGGAGCAGGTAGGGTACTTGGGACATATTATTTCCAGCAGGGGATAGAAGTGGACCAGGACAAAATCAAGGCAATATTAGAATGGCCAGTTCCTACTACTGTTAAACAACTAAGGGGATTCCTGGGGCTCACAGGCTACTATAGAAGATTTATACAAGGGTATGGAATCCTAGCAGGGCCACTGACTTCCTTACTCAAGAAAAATTCTTTCAGTTGGGGACAACAAGCACAGGAGTCCTTTGAACTATTGAGGGAAGCACTCACACAACCACCTGTTCTTACTATGCCAAATTTTCAGGAAGACTTTGTCTTGGAATGTGATGCATCTGATGGGGGAATTGGAGCTGTACTAATGCAGAAAGGGAAGCCTATAGCTTATCTGAGCCAACACTTGAAGGGAAGAGCTAAATCCTTATCCACTTATGAGAAAGAAATGTTAGCCATTCTTCTGGCAGTCAAGAAATGGAGTCAGTATTTGTGGGGAAGACAGTTTACTATTAGAACTGACCACAAACCATTGAAGTATATGCTTGAACAGAGGGTGTACACTGATGCACAGTATAAGTGGATCCTAAAATTACATGGTTTTCATTATCAAGTTGAGTACAAGAAGGGTAGGGAGAATCAAGCAGTTGATAGCTTATCCAGGAAGGAGGATGCCAACTTACAAGCAGTGACTGTTGTGCAAGCAGATTGGCTCAAACTTTTCAAAAATCAAATGGAGCAGTCTCACTACTATGCCAGCATGAAAAAGAAATGGGAACAAGGCTTATTAAACATGACAAAGTACAGCATGGTTAACAACCTACTGTATTACAAGAACAGGCTGTTGATAGATCCCAACTCACAGTTTGTGGAGATTATGTTAAAAGAGCATCATGATATGTTGCAGGCATGACATTCAGGTACTCTCAAAACACTTCAAAGGCTCAAAAGAGTATGCTATTGGCCAGGTATGAAGAAAGCAGTCAAAAATTATGTGAGGGCATGTGATATTTGCCAGCAGAACAAAAGTGAAACAACCTCCCCTGCAGGCCTACTACAACCCCTTCCTATTCCTGCAAACATTTGGGAGGATATATCTATGGATTTTATAGAAGGATTGCCACTTAGCCATCACAAGACAACTATTATGGTAGTGGTAGATAGACTTTCTAAATACATCCATCTCTTTGCTTTAACACACCCTTTCACTGCTAATATGGTAGCTCAAGTATTTGTTGATGGAGCCTTCAAATTGCATGGCATGCCAAAGTCAATAGTTTCAGACAGGGACCCTGTGTTTACTAGTCAATTTTGGCAACAATTCTTTAAATTACAGGGTACCAAGCTCCAATACAGTACTGCATATCACCCTCAGTCTGATGGACAGACAGAGGTGACAAACAGGTGCATAGAAGGTTACCTGAGATGCTTCTGTAGCCATAAGCCAAAGGAATGGAGCAAACATCTCTCTTGGGCAGAATTTTGGTTTAATACCAACTGGCACACTGCTACCAAGATCACTCCTTTTGAGGCTGTCTATGGTAGGAAACCTCCCCACATTCTCACTTATTCTTCAGATATCATCACTGATAGAACAGTGGCAGAGGATCTTATGACTAGAGACAATGCTTTATAAATTCTGAAGGACAACCTAACTCTAGCTCAAGACAGGATGAGAAAGATGGCTGATATGCACAGGACTGATAGAGAGTTCCAGGAAGGTGATTGGGTTTACTTGAGAGTGCAACCCTATAGACAGATTACTATAGCTCATAGAAGGCCCCAAAAATTGTCTCCAAAATACTATAGGCCTTACCAAGTTCTATCAAGGGTGGGACCAGTGGCCTATAAGCTTAAACTGCCAGAAGGAGCCCTCATACACCCTGTCTTCCATGTGTCCCAGTTGAAGAAGAAAATAGGACACCACACTGAAGTTCACACTGGCACTCCTACACAGAGGGAAGAACTCATTCTTGAACCTCACTGGATTCTGGAGAGAAGACTTGTTCAGAGAAGAAATCAAGCTGCAGTTGATTTGTTGATCCATTGGAAGGATGGTCTTGCAGAGGAGGCTACTTGGATGCCTTATGAAGAATTCATAAAGACTTTTCCTCATTTTGACCTTGAGACAAGGTCAAATTGATGGAGGGAGTATTGTTACAGCCCAGTCTATAGAATGGCCTGTCATCATTGCCAGCTCAGAGAATGATGCCTTGTCATCATTGCCAGCTCAGGAAGGATGCCTTGTCATCATTGCCAGCTTGCTGCCAGCTCAGGGAAGTGCATCATAATAGTAATCCAGTCACCCTCTATTGCCAGCTATGCAACAGGGGTGTTAACTGTCAATAACCGACTGATACCATAGTGTATCAGTCCTTTTGCTGTAACAGATCCGGGTGTGCCTATAAATACCCAGATCGAGAGAGGAATAGGCAGCTGTGCTTTTACAACCTAGCCTCTTAATTCATAGAGTACTGATAGCTATTGTAGATCCCCAATTTCAACACTATTCTCTATTCAATTTCCCTTCCAATTTAGCTTGTCTTCTTCTCTTAGTAAATTCTGCAGTCGATTTCATGGCAACTGGACAGAAATCTCCACCACAATTTGGGTTCCAGGGAAGGAACCCTAACAATGTTGTAGGTGGAGACGTCGGGGATGGGGTTCTTGGCAGCAGTCAATTTGTCGAACAGATGGAGTGCGTCTTCCATGGGGAGGTGCTTCTCCGAGCGACAGCGTTCTCTGACGAGACGCTCTACATTACCACCACGAAGGAAGTATAATGACGATGATGATGATGATGATGATGATGCAGTGGGTTTCTTCATTTCCTTCTTTCTTTCTTCTTCAGAGGGGGGTGGGTGGGTGGACTCATAGGTTTGATATGATTTAGAAAAAAATATTTAAATTATATTTTGATAAGATTAGAAAAAAATTATTTTATGTACAACATAGAGCTTTTACTAGTATTAGTATATATATATTTTGATAAGATTAGAAAAAAATTATTTTATGTACAACATAGAGCTTTTACTAGTATTAGTATATATAGATTAGAAAAAAATATTTAAATTTTCTGTTCATTTTTGTCAAAATTTATGAGTTCCATTTCTGTGTGGGTGAACGGAGCTTTTCCTTCAAGAAAAATCTTGGTTTAGTTTTGCCAAAACCGAACCAAAAGCAAATCCCCAAACAGTACATAGTGCATCTCGATCTCCCTCCATGCCTGCCTACGAAGCACGGACACATGAAAACCGGTGCCAAGTCGAGTCGTGTCGTGTCGGCTCGTGTTGTATCTGATGCACATTGGACACAGTACTAACCCTGCAAAATATACTGGGGCCACTCCTCCAGATTTGGTGCCCTGTCTATACAAGCACCGTTGGTTGCGCGAGTTCATGTGTGATTTATCTATCATATTCGATAGGCGATGGGTGGGTTGGCAACTGTCACGGGTGGTTTTCGTCTTTTAGAAGACGAGGCTACTGTTCTCTTTTTAGTCTGACGATTCTTGTACCGTCGGTTGATATAAACTATTTCGCATTTAGGTCCACATATTGTCCACGAGTGTTTAGGTCTCATCATGATGGTTGACTTCGGGTGACGGTTAGATCTCGTTTGGGTTGACTGTTAGATCTCGTACGGTCAGCCCAAGTCAACCGTCAGTACGAGACCCAAATCCTCTTCTAGACAATATGGAGACCGAAATGTATATTTTTGAATATTATACGAGACCCTACAACTAAATAACCCAATTATTTTTATTTATCGTTAAGTTGAATGGAGGAAAAGGATTCGGATAGCAGACCCCAAACATTTGCTATAGGGGGGCATGGTGGGGGTGGTTGTTTCGATACTTAAATATATCTTGTAGCATATGTCCCTTAAGAAGCGAAACAAGCGATGATGATATGCCCTTTGGTTTATGTTGTCGGTACTATTTGTTGTACTATTTGTTCATACTACCGATTTTTATTTCTTTCTTGTGCGGTTCTGTTTTGATAGGGACTAGCGAGACAGTCATTGCAGCCATCCCGTCAATATGCATTGGCAAATTGCCTTGTAAGGGATTTGCAAGAATAGAGTTAAAGAGATCCTTTGCTGCATTAACCCTACCAACTTGAACATTCCTTCAATTAAAATATTGAAGGTCCTAGCTTCCAGTTTTTCCTTCTGACATGATATGGTGTTGAACAGATTCATGGCCTCATCAATGTGGTGATTTTTACAAAGTCCATGTAATATTATATGATAGGTTTGGAGTTCTAGGGAAGTTCCCGAAGCAATCATTTTATATTGTATCTCTTTTGCGTCAGCAACTCTTCCAGCTTGGTATAATCCATCTAACATAATATTGTAAGTATCAAGTGTTTGTTGCAATCCCTTACAAGGCATCTCATCAAAAAGGTGTCTAGCTCTATCAACCTTTCCACACATACAAAAGCCATTGATCAAGATGTTGTAAGTAAATGTATCTGGTTTATGAGCTCCTGAAAGCATTAGATCAAAAACTTTAAATGTTTTACTTGTTTCTTGTATCAGGCAATATCCATCCATTAAGGTATTGTATGTTACTACATTGGGCTCCAAACCTCTTTGAATCGTCACATCTAATAATTTATAAACTTTTCCGACCATTCCTTCTTTACACAGAGCATCCATTATCGTGTTGAATGTCACACCATTTAAGTTCAATCCCTCGATCCTTCATTTCCTCGAGCAATCTAGAAGTTACTTCCCATTTTCCTAATTTTAGAAATCCCGAAATCAAAGTGCTATAAGTGAATATTATACGAGACACTACAACTAAATAACCCAATTATTTTTGTTAATGTTAGAGCTGAATGGAAGAAAATGATTCAAATAGCAGAGCCCAAAAATTTGCTATAAAGGGGGCATGGTGGGGGTGGTTGGTCCTTAAGTAGCGAAACGAGCGATGATGATATGCCCTTTGGTTTATGTTGTTGGTCCTATTTGTTCAGACTACCGATTTCTTTTTCTTTCTTGTGCGGTTCTGTTTTGATAGGGACTGACGAGGCAGTCATTGCAGCCATCCTGTCAATATGCATGGGAGAAAGAGATGTATGTATGCATGTATGTTATGTATTGTGTGTGTGCGTGCGTGTTTGCGCCCGCACACGCGTGAGCGCGCATGCGTGCATGTGTTTGCGCCCGCGTGCATGGAGCTTACAATTTGCCTAGCAGATCATATGGCTGATTAAAGGGCAGGTCTGAGCTTGCTCATAACCCCGTTAACCTTTTTAGGGTGAGACTGAGAAACACACTTTGAAAACAAAACTGGGGGCTGCAAGAGTTAGTCCTCCAAACTCGCAGGGCTGCAAAAATGGACTATCACATTTGCTAATGTTAGAGAGGGGATGAGTACTGATGGAACATCATAGAAGCGAAGAAAAGGAAAGAAAAGAGTTCTAATAGCCTCTCCTAAAATTTTGCGATATGGATTTTTAGGTAAATCTCCCTGTAACTTTCCGAAATATGGTGGGGCTACTTTTGACTTTCACAAGGCTTTGCAGGTTATTCGTACCATAATGTGTTGCGACCCTTGACAAGATTGGTCACATGAATGTACAAGTGCCAATTCCTCTTTGGTATGTCTAATATTGGTTTGTCACCTAGCTGAGATATTCAATTCTAGAACACTCTTCCTGAGAGGGAATGAGCCCTAATCGAACATAATTCAGCTTCAGGTCATCTTCTTGCAGGTTGCGGGCAAAGATTGGTGTGCACTTTGAATTTTGAGGCTATCGGTCCTCTTTTTTCAGGCTAGCCCTTTCCTTTTTATTGTGTGGTTCTATTTTGACGGCGAGGCAACATTGGGCAGTCTTGGGCCTTCCTGTAGATATGCATGGGAGAAAGAGAGGGATAGAGGGGGTTAGGCTTTTGCCCTTTGACTGGTCTTTTTAGGGTCAGGTTAGCAAGTCTCTCATGCACATGTACTGGATGGTATATTCTCCATTACCCTGCTCTGACATGCAGGTGGTTAACTAAATCTATGACCGAGCTTATCGTCAAACAATGAACTGTTACTTCTACATGCCCGTACTGGACTTATCGGTCCTCAACAACTGGAATCCCCTCAAGATTTTCTCAATATCTCTTCTTGCTGGCGATGATGATGTGCCCTTTAGAGTTAAGGGTGATGGTACTATGTCATGGGGCTACCCCTTTCTTTTTTCCTTCTGCAGTTATATTGTGATTGTGAGGCAACATTCAACAGTCTTGCTTGCATTTGCACATGGTCTTCTACACGCTCATACCAGACTTCCGGTCTTCAGTAACCACAATCCTCTTTTCCAAATTTTACAATGTGCATGTGACCCTCAAGATCTTTTTGATCTCTCTTCTTGCAAGCGGAGATGATGTTCCCTTTAGAGTTTATTGTGTTGCTTCTATTTCCTGGAGCTAACCCTTTCCTTTTTCATGTGCAGTTATATTGTGATGGTGAAGCAACATTAGAAAGTCTGGTTTTCCTCAGGTAATTGTTGCAGATTCTTTAGATGTGCATTGAGAAGGAGATAGATACGGATAACAAAGAAAATGAGCTTGGCTGGAGGGTAGAGGGTTGCCTGGAACCTCATGTCTGATCAAAGGACAGATCTGAGCTGGCCTTGTTAGTTGACCCCTATTGTTTTGACTATGCTGGATAAAGAGGGGTCCGATCCTTGTCTGGTCGGGGTCCTCGTGTCCAAATAACAGTCCTAGTATGTATATGGATAACCAAGAAATTAAATTTATTTCTGTTTCCTTTGGCTTCAAATTTAAGGATCCAGAGTTTCAGGTTGGAATTGTTTCAGGCTGTTGGGTTTTCAGGTCACTTCCCCACTCGTGGACCGGAATAAGTATTGACTTTTGGTTGTGGTGATAAATGTTGGTGAATCTCTGGTTTTCTGGCCTGACTGCCTGTTCGGTCCAGGTACGACAAGTATGGTGGCGATCTGTTTTGTAGTTTCATGATACATATCCTGTGTATCGGTTTGCTTGATTATCTTGTCGTGTATCTATATCATAAGATACTATATCCAATTGGCAAATGCATTGGAAAGTTAAAATAACATATAAGGATAAACTGAACACATTAAGAAGCGATGAAGAGTATCATTAAGCATCTAAGTGGCTATCATTATAAAGTTGACAAGTAAAGTGAACTAAAACACAATTTAGAAAACCGTTCTTGACAGCTATAAATTCATCTATTCAACACCGTAAGATCTATAAGAGAAACAATAGTCAATTGAACACCCAAAAAAGAAGGAAAAAAAAGTAGAAGAAAGCTCAATAAATAGACAAAGAAATAGAAAACGGAAGAAAGTTGGAGGAACAAAAAAATAAAAATTGTATCGTATCGATATATCCTTTTGTATCAGAGGATAGAACACATCACACGATTTTTAGTTCCATCCGATACACCTATAAGATCCTTATTCAATTTGTTTTGAATCTTATAGTGTAATACTTATCGTGTATCATACAAGATTAACAACATAGGTGGTGATATATAGGTCCCAATGTTACTAGACACATTTTTTGTGACAGCCGTTTCTGAGGAAACCCCTTTACTACTCTGAGATCTAACATATGTGGATATTTTATAGATAGAATAAGTAAGTGCCTGTATTGAGCTCTTATTAAATTATACTGTTCTTCAGCTTCTAGCCTTAGTTTGCCAATAAAGTTACTCATAGACATTATGTTAGACAGAATTGAAATAGAGAGGTAGTTGTTGAGCACATACCTGGAATATATTGCTTTGGAGATTGATGGCTTAGGTGGAGTATCGAAGGGGCATTAGAGCCATTTCCATAAAGGGGTCTTCTTCAAGAGTAGATTAGTTATTTTATTTTCAACATGTTCAAAGAACACGAGTAAAAGACTGGTTGATTGATTCATGAATTACTGAATCCAAAGTGAAAGAGTCGCTTATTTTATTAAATTTCCTAGATGACTGAACTCCTAGGATCCAAAAGCTTAAAGCCTTTTTGAGGATGATCCTTTATTCCTGCTCCAGGTCAAGGATTCAAGGTGGAAAGGAGAGAGAATCGTGGTGAACAATGCTAGTCTATATTCTGTAAATGTTGAACAAGAGTCCTAATTAAATTTATCCTATTCTAGTCAAGATGTAGCCTCCACTTTCAACATTTTACAATTTAATCCTACACAAAGATGCAACATTAAAGTACTCTTTCCTCACCTCTCTCACTTTTGTAGATCATTATTGTTATGATGCCGGATCTTAACCTAACTCAGTGTCTTCAAAACTCAAATGACATCGTGTGCTAGTTCTTTTTCTTATGCTTAATTTTGTCTCCATGTTTCTCAGAGTTATAGTCATAGGTGATATTCTTCCCTTTGGATGTACAGATGAGGCAATTTTCTTGAAAATGTTCCAATGGCTCGGACTAGGTCTGATATCCTCAGATTGACTTGTTTAGACTGACTTGTAGATGTTGATCTAATCTATACTGATGCAAGGCAACTTTGATTGCTCAGCTAACATGATGGCAACCAGTTGCAGCCATTGTCTTTGAAATTCAGCCCAGGCGATGTGGGACTGAAATGGGGTATACAATAATAGACCAGTGAGAGAGAGAGAGAGAGAGAGAGAGAGATGATTGGTAACACCATGTCCGATGGAAGAACAAACCTGAGCCTCCAGTTTTTCATTATGTCCATGTAATATTATATTATAGGTGTGGAGTTCTAGGAAAGTTCCAGAAGCAATCATTTTATCTTGTATTTCTTTTACGTCAGCAACTCTTCTAGCTTGGTATAATCCATCTAACATAATATTGTATATACGGACGTCATGCCTTAGACCCTCACGAGACATAGAACTGAGGAACTCGTCCACCTTCTCGAACCTGCCTTCGAGACAGTATCCATGTAGTAGTACATTATACGTGATTATATCGGGTTTCTCACCTCTTTCAACCATCAAATTGAGCAGCTTATGTGCTTCGATCGTTTTCCCCTGCTTGCAAAGATAATCCATCAACGTGTTAAATGTTACAGCATCGGGTGCGAGTCCTCTATCGACCATCTCTTTAAAGATTCCGCTGGCCTCTTTCCAGCGACCAAGAACCAAATGGCCTCTAATAATGCTATTGTACGTAACGACATCCGGCTGGATTCCCATGCTGACCATCTCCTTGAACAACTCAGAAGCGCTACTCATATTTCCTTGTCTGCAACGAGCGTTGATGACTGTATTGTAAGTGAACACATTGGGTTTGGTATCCATTTTCCTGAGTAGGTCGATTGCCAAGTCCATGTTCCCGCTCTCGCAGTGACCCTTTATGACAGTAGTGTAAGATACAACGTTTGGCACAAAACCCAACTGAGGCATTTTGTCGAGCAACTGGGCTGCGGCGCTGTACCTCTTCTTGACACGGAGTCCGTTGAGCAGAGAGCTGAGGACGATGATGTTGGGACTCCAACCGCGTCTGAGCATGCATGCGAAGATGGCGAAGGCGAGGTCTACATTGTTGTACCGGCCGCAAAAGTCGATGAAGATGCCATAGGTGACGGTGTTGAAACCCCTTTATATTAGTAGAGATGTTATTCGCACCTCCAAATTGTCTTTTCAAATCTTTCTTTTTATGTGACATTTGACATGACGGTTAGTGTAACATCTAAGATGACAAATTTTAAAATTAACATTAATATTAATGTTAACATTAAAATTCTACGCTTAGAGGATTGGTTGACATATCTTTACGTCTTAATTTCTTCAATTACCTAAGGAATATACAATAGTATAGTATCCAAAACCTAGGTATCGCTCGTACTAATACATGATCGCTAAAACTCACCAAAGCTAATCCCAAATTCTTTGTCTGGCTTTATCATTTCTCAATAACCCAAAAGCCAAAACCCCAATTTCTCACCATTTGTCAAGAACATCTCACATATGGTGACCAAATCCCCAATTTCTCATCATTATTGAGGTTAAAGAGTCCACATAGATGTTACTCTCAGGTTTGGCACTGGACATTTGCTAAAAGTGACATTATAAACTTTAATACATATAGCATGATCTACTTTCATGTGTATTTCTCTTTTACTTTACCAAGGTGTGCTCTCTTAATTCTCGTCTATATACATATTTTACAAATGTTTAATACAAATTTACATGTTAAAGCTTTGATCATATAATTCCAAATTGTTGGTAACTTGGTTTACAAAGATGACTGGAGAAGGACCTTCAAGTAGATCCAGAAAAAGAATATTTGCAAGCTCAAGGCATAGAAGATAGCTTTGCATTCCTGAAATAAATAGTGTGGGCATCTATCAGAATCCAAATTGAATTCTGGAACAAGAACATATTATCCATAAGAACAAATAAAGCATGTTAAAAGAAATTATTCTTTCAAGTGTTTTGGCATCAGCCGCACTATGGAACTCCAGACAGGGAATACAACATCAAAATGTGAAATCATTTTGTCCAGATTTTTTTTTTCCTATGGTGCATTAACACGGAGAGCTGTGAGAAACACTGAGAATGGAGGCAACAAGTGCCGAATAGGTAAAGAAACCTTTGGAAGCAATCTTGTGTGGTTCACAAATTCAAGAAGAAGTATGTCATTGAGATATACAAATGTTCATAGCCTATTTTTCTACAAGATATAACTCTTTAGATGACTTTCAACAGCTTTCCTTCACCGGAAATTGTTGCCGTACAATGTAGAACTAAAAGATTATGACAACGCTAAATAATCAAACACAATGGCATGATTGCATGGTTTGATGGTTTAACAAATTATAGTTGTAGTATACGACAGTTAACGTACATAAATAATGAAAACTGGACAGGGTAGTCGACGTCCCAATTTAACTATCATCAAGGTATCAAATTTAGATTTTTAGACTAAGAGTCTACTAATCATGGGAATCATAGAAATCAATTGATATGATTCGGAGCAACAATAAAAGATATGTAGGACCAGAAAGAAGTACATCATCACCTTTTCAAAATAAGTACATCACAGGGACCTATAAATGAATGACCAGAAGTTTTAGAATAGCATTATGCAGCTTAAGTTAATCCTAAAATAAGAATTTGAAACACAAAAGCTTGGCAAAACTATTTTGAGCATCTTTCTCGTGCTCCATAGCCGACCAATTCTGATGGGAGAATAAGGCTTGGATGATAATGATTCATTGGAACATTTCTTAACAAAGCTCCACCATTTGGTCAAGGTACAAAGAATGACTCCACAAATAATATGGAAATTGAGTGAAAACATTAGTGATTTTTATTGACAAGAGTCATGAGGATTGTTCACAATGAGTGATCTTAAGATGCCGATGGTTTGAAGTTTGAAACCTAATACTTTTTAGCACTCTCTCACTCTCTCAATTCTAAACCAAAGCTAAGAAATTGAATAAAAAGACATGACAGATATTTATGCAAATCAAACCATAAAATTCAATTTGAATCTAATAGGTCTCTGATTTGAAGGGAGTCATGGTCATGTTTCATTATTCTTGGGCTCTAAATATGAAACCATAAGTCAGACCCCACCTAACAAAATGCCACAAACGAAAAGATATTAGCAAAACGCAAAACACAAATACAGAAAAGAAATGATGTAAAGGCAGAAATGTAAAGACAAGCATGGTACCAATGTGTTGAGGAGGCAGAAAAGACATGAGAGTAAAACTAGCTATCAAGCATATAAGAAGAAAGTTTACTCACTGCTTATTGAACACCAAAGAGCAGGTTTGTTTGTAAATATCGTTTCTTATGCTTGCAAGGTGCTTCAGCAGGAAACGTGAGTCAGAAGAAGGCAAACCTGTACCCCCATGATGCTGAGACATCTACAGGTCCCAACATTTGCGAATCGACATGAAACTGCTGTCAAGTTTGTGATTGCCGAAGGAATGCTAGAGAGCACTAGATATCCATGGCTACTCAAAGTGCACCAGTTTTTTTTTTCCTTTCCATACACATTAAGACTGAGAGTTTCTGTAATGATGATGATACAATTGTGTTTTGCTCAAGCATTAGTGTTAGTTACATCAAAATATAATACGTGTACGATCTAGTTAGACACTAGTTGTGATTCGACATGTTGAAACTCCCAAGTAGGATCCTCGAGATGATGAGAGCAGTTGCATGGGCTTATTTTCATTGGCGATGTCCATCAGGTAGTGTGACAACCTTGTGGAATGGAACATTCCTCTGAGGTATGTAGAGATCCATCTAGCTTCTTCGTCGTCCTCGAGGACATATCTTATGGCAAACATAAAAAAGAAAGAATATCAATTACCACAGGTAGGCTGAACTAGAAATTTGAAAATGAATAAGACCTTACTACAAAACTGGAAAACAAATTAAGAGCATATCAAAAGCTGCATTAGTAATAGTACCGAAGAAAATAAAGTTTCCACCGCCCGATACATTTTATATATAGAGCATATCTTCCTCGCCGTTTTTATGTTGTCATAAACCTTGTATGTTGTCAGGATTGTAGAAATTTTCTACCGTCCTTGAAGTATTCAAAGTATTCAGGACTATAGAAATTTGCTACGGTCCTGACAACATACAAGACTGTAATATAAATACGATTTAGGCACAGTACTCCTGATAGTGTTTATCTGCTTTCTAAAAAGGTGTGCCACTTATTTGTAACCAATCCAATGTATATATAACCAATCAATAATGTAAGTTTAACGGAAACATCAAATTAAATCAATTGAATAAGTGAACTGCTAAACAACAAGTTTAACCAAGAAATCTTATCAAGTAATTGTGGTGAATATTGAATAGTCCCATTAGATGACATGTCGAGATCAGATGGTATGCAATCCCTTTCAAGTGAAAAACTTCATATGAACTCCATTTGGTGGTGTTTACCTAGAAATTTTATGTATCAATGATGATATCGCCGAGCCGACGTTAATCTCATTACACTTTGCACAATGTTGAGTAAAATTAGGAAGCATTTTCATATAATGATGACAATGTCCATCCTTTGAGAGTAGATCCACTATGGATGATGCAGTAGATGCCTCGAGGATAAATTTACTTTTACCATTTCTGCAAGAAACCCTATAGCTCTGTTTACTTCACCATTCTCCAACCAGCCCTTAACAATAGTAGCATTAAGCATAACAAAATCTGAAAAGTGACCATATTTCTTCACTGACAAAAGCAACTCATCAAATTCATCCAACAACCCTTCTTTAATACGGCCTTTCATCATTATAGTGCATGTTACAACATCTGGTGACACTACGTCATTTGCAAGAATAGAGTTAAAGAGATCCCTTGCTGCATTAACTTTACCAACTTGAAACATTCCTTCAATTAAAATATTGAACGTCATAGCTTCCAGTTTTTCCTTCTGACATGATATGGTGTTGAACAGATTCATGGCCTCATCAATGTGGTGATTTTTACAAAGTCCATGTAATATTATATGATAGGTGTGGAGTTCTAGGGAAGTTCCTGAAGCAATCATTTTATCTTGTATTTCTTTTGCGTCAGCAACTCTTCCAGCTTGGTATAATCAACCTAACATAATATTGTAAGTAGCGAGTGTTTGTTGCAATCCCCTTAAAAATGCATCTCATCAAAAAGATGTCTAGCTCTATCAACCTTTCCGCACATACAAAAGCCATTGATCAAGATGTTGTAAGTAATTGTATCTGGTTTATGACCTTGTGAGAGCATTAGCTCAAAAACTTTAAATGTTTTACTAGTTTCTTGTATCAGGCAATATCCAGCCATTAAGGTAGTATATGTTACTACATCGGGGTCCAAGCCTCTTTGAATCATCACATCTAATAATTTATACACTTTTTCAACCATTCCTTCTTTACACAGAGCATCAATTATCATGTTGAATGTCAAAACAGTAAGTTCAATCCCTTGATCCTTCGATTCCTCGAGCAATCTAGAAGTTACTTCCCATTTTCCAAATTTTAGAAATCCCAAAATCAAAGTATTATAAGTGATAATATTAGGAGAGAGACATTGAGTTATCATTTGACGGAAGAGATCTTCAGCTTCCGCCACTTTTGTAATTTTGCAAAGTCCATCAATCAATGTGGTATAAGTGATAATATAAGGAGAGAGACCTTGAGTTACCGCTTGAAGGAAGAGATCTTCAGCTTCCACCACCTTTCTAATTTTGCAAAGTCAGCAATCAAAGTGTTATAAGTGATAATATTAGGAGAGAGACCTCGAGTTACCATTTGACGGAAGAGACAATACAAAAGTATTTGTGACACCAAGCCTAAACCCATCTTGACAGGTGAGTGATGACGCACATTATGTTTTACACAAGCATTATGCATATCGATTTCGACTGTCTATCGACCTGACATCGGCCTTCATCATCTTCGTCAAATTCTCGACTTGCTCAACTTCGGGGGGGAGGGAGGGGGGGGGGGGGGGGGGGGGGGGGGGGGGCGAAAAACCAAGATGCCCACTTGGTGGAAGGTTGAAATCATAAAATAAGTCTTGTCTAGTGATTTAATAGTCTTCCCCAAGTGTGAGGTAGCTAGACTTCCACTATATTTGGTCAGCAACCAGTGGCATGGAGATTGATGTTCAAAATAAGCATAATGCGATATCTAGACTTTCACTTTATAGGTAAAAAAATCTTACAATAGTCTACTTATGGTTAAAAGTTTAAAACTATTCACTATATGAAGAGTTAATGTGTAGTAGAAGAAACCTATAAAAGAGTATCGGAGTCTTTATTATTATGTCCCTTAAATCACTTTGTTAAGATTGCTGAATGCTTACGTTAAAGATGAGTATCCGTTAAGACAATTTAGAAACATTTTTTTTTCCCTTTTAAGGCTAAAGTTTAAAATCATTTATGCATGTAGATTATAATTAATTGTGTGAATCCACCCACATACTAAATAGCATGAAATGTATCCTTTAATGATAGGACGGACCTTAGAACCACTGCTGGAGATTTACTCAAATGAGATAATATGAACTAAAGAGAGAGGTTAGCTAAGTAAGTACTTGTAAAGATGTTGCATGGATCCTTTAGACAGAGATATGAAGCTTCAGCTTATAATCCATAAGAGTCAGTTTTATAGTGTGGAGAATATACCCCAAAACAAGAAAGCTAACCATGTTTAAAAATATATATATAATAGAAATTCCATTTCACCTGTCTAAATATGGTTTTCCTGAAAGTTAGAATTCCCATGTCATTCGGTAATGCTCTGTTCTAAAACTAACTAGAAACATCCGAATAAGCATGCATCCAGTTTCAGATAAGAAATTATATTTAGTCCTATAGCGACCGGCTTTTGTGCACATTAGCTTAGTTCCTCGATGGTTTTGTGATTAAACTACCTACATTACTAGACCATGATCACATATTCGATAAGGGGTCTAAGTTAACAAAAACAGCTTTAACATGAGTCATTTTTTAATACTTGTAATAGGTTTGTGATCCTTTACAGCAAGCATAGTCCCCCTTCTAGCTCAACTAGACTCTAGCTGCTACTTGCCATGGAGTACGCGACTTAGGTACAAAACTAGCACTTATTTTTGGCAAAAACTATTGTGTCACTCAAATGACTGTGTTCACTATCTGCATTCCTTTTTACTCCTCCTTTATATCTCTATTAAAGAAAAGTATTCTTTGTCTTATTTGATCAACTCATATATTATTAATCAGGCAATTTGACCATCTACCATAATATGGGTAAAGTGCATTTAAACCCTCCTTAGATGTCACGAAAACGCAATTAAAGACTTCCTGATTTAAAAAATCCACGCTGTTTCGATTTTGCTCAATTCACCCCTCCCGCTGTTAATAACCGTTAAAATGGCCTAAAAAGACGATTTTACCCATCCCTCACTCCCCCCTCTCTCTCCGGTGGTGGGGGCGAGCGCCGGCGGAGGGAGGAGGGGGGGTCGGGGGGAGGAGGGGGGCGGGGTCGGAGGGGCTGGCAGAGGGAGGAGGGGGGTCGAAAGAGCTAGCGGAGGGAGGAGGGGGGGGAGGAGGCCGGCCGGCGGAGGGGCTGGCCGGTGGAGGGAGGAGGGGGGTCGGGGGGAGGGGGCTGCAGGAGGGAGGAGGAGGGGGGGTCGCAAGGGCTGGCGGAGGGAGGAGGGGGGGGGGGGTCGGGGGGAGGAGGCCGGCCGGCGGAGGGGCTGGCCGGTGGAGAGGGGGTAGGGTAGGGCGGGGGGGGGGGGGGCTGGTAGGGAAATAGGGGAGGGGTAGTTTAGGTATTTTTTTAATTTTTTTGAAAGTTAACAGCCATTTAACGGCAAAATAGACGGTAGGGGGTAAATCGCTCGCGCGGACGAAATAAGGGAGGCCAAACTGCATTTTTGGTCTAAGGAGTCTTTTTTTGCGAATGAGGCAACTCTAAGGAGGGTTTAAATGCACTTTACCCACCATAATATAATTAAAACGTAACATATCTATGTTGGTAGTTGGATCTGGACTCTAGCCATGTAGGTTTTGTTTTGAATCTGTCCAGGCTTGATTCCTCTTAATAGACACCCCCGATCCAATCACCAATGCATTCGGGTAGGCTCAAGTTTGAGAGTTTACCTTGTCCATTTCACCATAAAGCATAAGCCAGATTTAGGTACTCCAATAAAAACATATCACTAAAACTCTTATATTCTATACCTACTCTTTTTTGCATTGATCATGTTTCGCATCACAATCGTGTAAGATTCATGCAGATGGATCTGACGCAGTTTATCCTGCAGTCTGCTTTTGAGAATCGAAGTCAAGAAACCCAAGTTGAGAATTGTAGTAAGATTTGGGTCGGTTTGTGTTGTGTCCTCACTTAGTTATGTGACAACCCTAATAACTGTTACCATCCAATTTTACTGTTCATTACAATCCAAGTGTGCTTTTGAATAAAGCTATGTTATGTTCTAAGACATCTAAACACTAGTGCAGATAAAATGTAAAACTAAAGAACAACAAAGTTGGCTTAATAATATTCTTGGAGAAATGTGCCATGTTGTCAAATGAAGCTGAAACCTGAGATTTTGAAGAGAAGCCACTCGGATGCAAGAGATCAAACTCAAGCACGCAGATATCAACAACAACTTGGTCGTCCAGGCTTAATGACAAGTCTCTCCTGGAAATACTTGCCTTTGCCAGGAATGCTAGTGTCAGGTTGGACAATAAATTATTTGGTCAAATATCAAAGTTTGACAAATAAAGCTATCAAAAGGACTAGTAGTTCTAAATTGACAAATCAATATGCATTGTATGAGATGTACTCATGTAAGTTCGATTTTTTTTTTTGAATATCAATAAATATATGCCAAAGGAAAATATTCAATATACCTATCATGTTTGAAAAAAAAAGTTACGATATGAAAATCCCTTAAAATGGCGACATGAGCATTGCAATGGTACCAGCACAATAAATCAATTCGAAGGAAAAACTAGCCTATTCAACATTTGCAGCATGACTAAATGGAAGTAAAGTTTTTTTTTTATCTTTTTAAAAAGGAACAATGAGGCTCATGGATTCTGTACTCCACCCATCTCACACTTCCAACTACCATGTTGCATAGTTACATAAAAAGTAAAACCCTGATCTAAGCTACCTTTGTAAGTGGATGCACCAATCATTTTGTGGATGATAAAGTTTTCAACAATATACATGATTTTTTGAACAGTTTGTCTGCATCTTATGGACATACTACCTGTTGTGAGATTATAATTCTTACTTTAGGAAGCTGATGTAAGCAAAAGATTTGAGAAGTTCCTCTGGCCTTACTTAAATTTATCTGTAGATCTACTATTTCAATGATCAACAATTGTGTTTGGACCATACTAATACAGAAGCAATATTGTGTCCTTTAAAATTAAAAAGATCCCTGAACGGAATAGAGGACGAGTCCTTAATAATCTAGTCACCTAAAGGGAACAAATAGTAGAACATGCATCCAAATATTTTCATACACAAGATATTATCTACAATAATTATTCATAATTGTTCGTGCACATGAAGCTAATGTTATTTAATGAATTTTGTTGATTAGATAAAGAATGAGTTGTATCTTCTTCATATTTCCAACCATGTCCAACAATACAAAAGTATTTGTGACACCAAGCCTATACCCATGTTGACAGGTGAGCGATGATGCACATTATGTTTTACACATGCATTATGTATATTTATTGCAACTTTCTATCGACCTGACATCGGCCGATCTCTGTCATATTCTCGACCTGCTCAACTTCAGGCAAAAGGGGTTCACGCAAAAACCAAGATGCCTACTTGGTGGATAGTTGAATTCATAAAATAAGTCTTGTCTAGTGATTTAACAGTCTTCCTCGAGTATGAGGAAACTAAACTTCCAATTCCAACATTATTACTTGAACCCCAGTAAAAGATACAACACCCAGATATGCACAAAACATGCTTTTCTATCTTAAAGATAATATACAGCTTAAATGCATTTTATGCTCTGTACACTTGTGTTCTCCTTAGCAATCTTAGAAGGTTAGACATCTTAGAGTGACTAAGTAGCAGGAAAGTTTTTTTTTTCTAAACACATGCTGCAAGTGATCTACAGTTTTTTCAAGTTACTTTATTTCGTCCTACTTTTTCCTCCTACTTAATATCATACTACTATGTGGCCAATTAACTACTACATGTTACATTCCTAATTGTAATCGTCTTATAGCAAGGTTTACAACCATGCAATCAATATCTTACAGGAACCTCTCTATAAGTATCAATCTTGGTAGTTTAATGGTTTCCTCAGTTTTAGATAACAGTATTGCAGTTTCAACACCTTACAAACTTAACCAGAATATAAGAAATGAAACATAATTTTAAAAAATATTTACCTAGTTTTGTCCTAGTTTTCATGAATAGCTGCTTAGTTAATGACTTTAAGAAACTACAACATGATAATGCTTATATAATACCCAAGTCACCATATATACGCACAAAAAGGTTCTTTAGTAAAAATGCAATAGCTTGAATCAAAGGCACAATTTGCCCAGTTCTAGTATAATTTTGAAGGTTTTTGCCAGTTTTGGCCTTGTTTCAGAAAATTTTGAGATCTGGGCCATATTTGAAAATTTTATGGCAAGTTTTCCAAGACCACTTCGGAAAGTTGCTGCCAATTTTGGCTACTTTAGGCATAGAGGCATAAATATCTGAAAGATCGAAACCAATCTAATCCAGTACTAGAATGAACTTAAGGTACCAACCGATACCAATTTGGTCGTGGATATGCAGATTTGTTCGACTCAAATCTAACTACAGGGTGTCAGTAACGTCCAATTTTAAACCTCGTTTTAAAATAAAGTATGAAACAAAGAAGTGAATCATGAAAGATCATCATACCACCATTTCTCCTGTTTTAGTTTTTCGAATATCCAAAACCCCCATGTGTATAAGGCGAACTACAACATCACTTATAAAAAAAAATTGCATAACTACTAATAGCTATTTCCTATAGCAAATTTTGAAGTAGAGTAGCTTCAAAGACGAGAACCAAGCAAGAACAAAACCAAGATAGTAATGGGGATGACGTCGAAAAACCATAGATCAGTTAGGCTGGAGAGGTAGGTGTCTAGAAAAAGCCGTTAAGGACATCTAGTCTAGGGAGGGGTCTTGAAGAACGGTTGTAGCTTTGTCGTACGCGTCGGTTGTAACCAAACTGTAGACTTTGGTAGTAACATCGTTGTAAGCAGACGTCTTAGCCTTATAGACTAGGGGTGAGTGTTCGGTTTATTCGGTTTCAACCGAACTGAAATAGTTAAAACCGAATAAACCGAAATTCTAAAAATCAAAAAACGAAACCGAACCGAATAATCAATTCGGTTTATTCGGTTTGATCGGTTAGACTATTTCTTAATGGTTCGGACCAAAAATTGGGATCATAATAACATTTTATTAAAATTTTATAATTTTTTACACATGTTTGTTGTACTTCAAAGTTGCACCCAATGTTGGACCTCATTAACCTTCTCAAAACATACAAAAGTGGGAAGGAACTTCTTATCTAATGTTTGTTTAATTTTGTTTTTAATAATGTTAACTAATTAACTACTATTACTTAATACTAAGTAAATAATTAGTAACGTTTAACTAACATGTAAGTAATTCTTATCGTGTAATAACTAAGATAATTAATTAATATTCATAATAAAAACCATAAATTGATAACAAGTAGTAGGTAAAACTTTAGTACTTAAACTACACAATTAAGATTCTTCGATTATATTTTAGTAATTAATAATATTAATAATGCTTATGTAATATATTATCATATTGGACATGATTAATTATTAGCAAAATAGTGATAAAGATAATTAAATAATACTCAATAACTAATGTTTAATTATCAACTCCAATAATTATGTCAATATTAATTATTCTATATCAATTTAGTTACCTATTAATAATATTTTATGATATCATAATGCACTTCACAGTTTTTAACTTCCTTTCATAATGCTATCCAAACACATTTTGGAAGGAGTGGACAAGAAAGTGCAAAAAAAAAGTCCAAAAACTTTCTACACTACACCTTCCACTTTCTCACTTCCAAGGAGTTTTTTCTATCCAAACAACCCCAAGGAACCCATGTTCAATCACTTTGGAAAGCTTTTTAAGTTGATTTTACAAAAGAAAAGTATATCACTGAACTCGCAACCCATAAAATCTATTTGGGGGCATGTTGAATAATACACAAATATAACCCTTACCAACAGTATGGAGTTTTGGCGTAGAGGCATGTAATTTAATACAAAGAAATCAAAAGATAAAAATAGAGAAAGAGAAGGATAGTCAACTACCTCTATATATAAATGTCAAGAAAACTTATATGAACTCCATTTTGGTGTTTTATCCAGAAATTTTATGTATCAATGATGATGTCGACGAGTCGATGTTAATCTCACTACTCTTTGCACAAGGTTGAGAAAAATTAGGAAGCATTTTCATATAATGATGACACTGTCCATCCTTTGAGAGTAGATCCACTATGGATGCCGCAGTAGATGCCTCGAGGATAAATTTACTTTTATCCATTTCTGTAAGAAACCCCATAGCTCTGTTTACTTCACCATTCTCCAGCAAGCCCTTAACAATAGCATTAAGCATACTAGAATCTGAAGAGTAACCATCTTTCTTCACTGACAAAAGCAACTCATCAAATTCATCCAACAACCCTTCTTTAATAAGGCCTTTCATCATTATGGTGTATGTTACAACGTCTGGTGGCACTACGTCATTTGCAAGAATAGAGTTAAAGAGATCCCTTGCTGCATTAACTTTACCAACTTGAATCATTCCTTGAATTAAAATATTGAAGGTCCTAGCTTCCAGTTTTTCCTTCTGACATGATATGGTGTTGAACAGATTCATGGCCTCATCAATGTGGTGATTTTTACAAAGTCCATGTAATATTATATGATAGGTTTGGAGTTCCAGGGAAGTTCCAGAAGCAATCATTTTATCTTGTATTTCTTTTGCGTCAGCAACTCTTCCAGCTTGGTATAATCCATCTAACATAATATTGTAAGTAGCAAGTGTTTGTTGCAATCCCTTACAAGGCATCTCATCAAAAAGGTGTCTAGCTCTATCAACCTTTCCCCACACACAAAAGCCATTGATCAAGATGCCGTAAGTAAATGTATCTGGTTTATGACCTCGTGAGAGCATTAGCTCAAAAACCTTAAATGCTTTACTTGTTTCTTGTATCAGGCAATATCCATCCATTAAGGTAGTGTATGTTACTACATCGGGCTCCAAACCTCTTTGAATCATGACATCTAATAATTTATAAGCTTTTCCAACCATTCCTTCTTTACACAGAGCATCAATCAAAGTGGTATAAGTGATAATATTAGGAGAGAGACCTTGAGTTACCATTTGACGGAAGAGGTCTTCAGCTTCCTCCAATTTTCCGATCTTGCAAAGTCCATCTAATAAAATACTATAAGTAAAAGTGTCCGGCTGCACTCCTTGTTGCATTTTCTTGAACACATCCATGGCCTCATCTACCTTCTGGTTCTTACAGTACCCATCAATCAAAGCATTGTAACTACGGACGTCGGGCCTTAGACCCTCACGAGACATAGAACTGAGTAACTCGTCCACCTTCTCGAACCTGCCTTCGAGACAGTAACCATGCAGTAGTACAGTATACGTGATTTTATCGGGTTTCTCACCTCTTTCAACCATCAAATTGAGTAGCTTATGTGCTTCGATCGTTTTCCCCTGCTTGCAAAGATAATCCATCAAGGTGGTAAATGTTACAGCATTTGGTGCCAATCCTCTATCGACCATCTCTTTAAAGATTCTGCTGGCCTCTCTCCAGCGACCGAGAACCAAATGGCCTCTAATAATGGTATTGTACGTAACGACATCCGGTTGGATTCCCATGCTGACCATCTCCTCGAACAGCTCAGAAGCGCTAGTCATATTTCCTTGTCTGCAACGAGCGTTGATGACTGTAGTGTAAGTGACCACACTGGGTTCGGCATGCATTTTCCTGAGTACGTCGATTGCCAAGTCCGTGTCTCCGCTGTCGCAGTGACCCTTTATGACGGTATTACAAGATACAACGTCTGGCACAAAACCCAACTGAGGCATTTTGTCGAGCAGCTGGGCTGCGGCGCTGTACCTCTTCTTGACGCAGAGTCCGTTGAGTAGAGAGCTGACGATGATGATGTCGGGAATCCAACCGCGTCTGAGCATGCATGAGAAGACGGCGAAGGCGAGGTCTACATTGTTGTACCGGCCGCAGAAGTCGATGAAGTTGGCGTAGGTGACGGTGTTGGGAGAGGTGCCGGAACGGTTGAGCTTGCTGAGCAAGGAGAAGATGGTCGGGAAGAAGTTGGAGGAGGATATTGATGGGTTGTTCTTACGGGTGACGGAGGTGAAGAGGATGTTGTAGGTGGAGACTTTGGGTTTGGGGTGCTTGGCGGCAGTCAATTTGTCGAACAGATGGAGTGCGTCTTCCATGGGGAGGTGCTTCTCCGAGCGACAGCGTTCTCTGACGAGACGCTCTACATTACCACCACGAAGAAAGTATGACGATGGTGCTGCTGCAGTGGTTTTCTTCATTTCTTTCTTCCTTCTTTCTTTCTTTCTTCTTCAGAGGTGGGTGTTAATGGAACAACGCTCTGTTAGTTATCAAGGTATTTCTATGTTGTGCTATCAAGGTACAAGTACTTGGGCATCATTACAGTGCGAATTTGCCCAAACGCACTATGGGTTGTGCTAATGTGTCCCAACATATTTGAACCCAGAAAAAATCACTTTACAGGAGTAATTCAAGAAAGAAATGACAAGAGTTATACATGGAAATAACTTCTATTCTTTCAGGTTATAACCTTGTTTCGAGTTAACAGATGAATTGCATTGTACTAGTTATAAAGATGATCCTCCCATCAAATTTGTTAGACGGTGCAAATCAAGCCCCCGTTTAAGGCAGTCATGATAATTATGATTGTAGAAATTTTCAACAGTCCATGAAGTATTCAGGACTAGAGAAATTTGCTACGGTCCTGACAAAATACAAGACTGTAATATAAATACGATTTAGGCAGAGTACTCCTGAGAGTGTTTATCTGCTTTCTAAAAGGGTGTGGCACTTATTTGTAACCAATCCAATGTATATATAACCAATCAATAATGTAAGTTAAAAGGAAACATCAAATTAAATCAATTGAATAAGTGAACTGTTAAATATAATAGAACAATAAGTTTAACCAAGAAATCTTACCAAGTAATTGTGGTGAATATTGAATAGTCCCATTAGATGACATGTCGAGATCAGATGGTAAGCAATCCCTTTCAAGTGAGAAACATTATATGACCTCCATGTTGGTGTTTACCCAGAAATTTTATGTATCAATGATGATGTCGACGAGTCGATGTTAATCTCATTACTCTTTGCACAATGTTGAGAAAAATCAGGAAGCATTTTCATATAATGATGACACTGTCCATCCTTTGAGACTAGATCCACTATGGATGCCGCAGTAGATGCCTCAAGGCTAAATTTACTTTTATCCATTTCTGCAAGAAACCCCATAGCTCTGTTTACTTCGCCCTTCTCCAACAAGCCCTTAACAATAGCATTAAGCATAACAGAATCTGAAGAGTAACCATCTTTCTTCAGTGACAAAAACAACTCATCAAATTCATCCAACAACCCTTCTTTAATAAGGCCTTTCATCATTATGGTGTATGTTAGAACATCTGGTGACACTACGTCATTTGCAAGAATAGAGTTAAAGAGATTCCTTGCTGCATTAACTTTACCAGCTTGAAACATTCCTTGAATTAAAATACTGAAGGTCCTAGCTTCCAGATTTTCCTTTTGACATGATATGGTGTTGAACAGATTCATGGCCTCATCCGTGTGGTGATTTTTACAAAGTCCATGTAATATTATATGATAGGTTTGGAGTTCTAAGGAAGTTCCAGAAGCAATCATTTTATCTTGAATTTCTTTTGCTTCAACAACTCTTCCAGCTTGGTATAATCCATCTAACATAATATTGTAAGTAGCAAGTGTTTGTTGCAATCCCTTACAAGGCATCTCATCAAAAAGGTGTCTAGCTCTATCAACCTTTCCCCACTTACAAAAGCCGTTGATCAAGATGCCGTAAGTAAATGTATCTGGTTTATGACCTCGTGAGAGCATTAGCTCAAAAACCTTAAATGCTTTACTTGTTTCTTGTATCAGGAAATATCCATCCATTAAGGTAGTGTATGTTACTACATTGGGCTCCAAACCTCTTTGAATCATGACATCTAATAATTTATAACCTTTTTCGACCATTCCTTCTTTACACAGAGCATCAATCAAAGTGGTATAAGTGATAATATCAGGAGAGAGACCTTGAGTTACCATTTGACGGAAGAGATCTTCAGCTTCCTCCAATTTTCCGATCTTGCAAAGTCCATCTAATAAAATATTGTAAGTAAAAGTGTCCGGCTGCACTCCTCCTTGTCGCATTTTCTTGAACACATCCATAGCTTGATCCACCTTCTCGTTCTTACAGTACCCATCAATTAAAGCATTGTAACTACGGACGTCGGGCCTTAGACCCTCACGAGACATAGAACTGAGTAACTCGTCCACCTTCTCGAACCTGCCTTCGAGACAGTAACCATGCAGTAGTACAGTATACGTGATTATATTGGGTTTCTCACCTCTTTCAACCATCAAATTGAGTAGCTTATGTGCTTCGATCGTTTTCCCCTGCTTGCAAAGATAATCCATCAAGGTGGTAAATGTTACAGCATTTGGTGCGAATCCTCTATCGACCATCTCTTTAAATATTCTGCTGGCCTCTCTCCAGCGACCGAGAACCAAATGGCCTCTAATAATGGTATTGTACGTAACGACATCCGGTTGGATTCCCATGCTGACCATCTCCTCGAACAGCTCAGAAGCGCTAGTCATATTTCCTTGTCTGCAACGAACGTTGATGAGTATACTGTAAGTGAACACATCGGGTTCGGTATCCATTTTCCTGAGTACATCGATTGCCAGGTCCGTGTTTCCATAGAACAAACAACAAGTTTACCTTCTGGTTCTTACTGTACCCATCAATCAAAACATTGTAACTACGGACGTCATGCCTTAGACCCTCACGAGACATAGAACTGAGTAGCTCGTCCACCTTCTCGAACCTGCCTTTGAGACAGTATCCATGCAGTAGTACATTATACGTGATTATATCGGGTTTCTCACCTCTTTCAACCATCAAATTGAGTAGCTTATGCGCTTCGATCGTTTTTTCCTGCTTGCAAAGATAATCCATCAACATGTTAAATGTTACGGCATCTGGTGCGAGTCCTCTATCGACCATCTCTTTAAAGATTCTGCTGGCCTCCTTCCAGCGACCAAGAACCAAATGGCCTCTAATAATGCTAGTGTACGTAACGACATCCGGTTGGATTCCCATGCTGACCATCTCCTCGAACAGCTCAGAAGCGCTAGTCATATTTCCTTGTCTGCAACGAGCGTTGATGACTGTAGTGTAAGTGACCACACTGGGTTTGGTATCCATTTTCCTGAGTAGGTCGATTGCCAAGTCCGTGTTTCCGCTCTCGCAGTGACCCTTTATGACGGTATTATAAGATACAACGTCAGGCACAAAACCCAACTGAGGCATTTTGTCGAGCAGCTGGGCTGCGGCGCTGTACCTCTTCTTGACGCAGAGTCCGTTGAGTAGAGAGCTGACGATGATGATGTCGGGAATCCAACCGCGTCTGAGCATGCATGAGAAGACGGCGAAGGCGAGGTCTACGTTGTTGTACCGGCCGCAAAAGTCGATGAAGATGCCATACGTGACGGTGTCGGGAGAGGTGCCGGCACGGTTGAGCTTGTTGAGCAAGGAGAAGATGGTCGGGAAGAAGTTGGAGGAGGAGGATGATGTTGTAGGTGGGTTGTTCTTACGGGTGACGGAGGTGAAGAGGATGTTGTAGGTGGAGACGTCGGGGATGGGGTGCTTGGCGGCAGTCAATTTGTCGAACAGATGGAGTGCGTCTTCCATGGGGAGGTGCTTCTCCGAGCGACAGCGTTCTCTGACGAGACGCTCTACATTACCACCACGAAGAAAGTATGACGATGATGATGATGACGCAGTGGGTTTCTTCATTTCTTCTTCAGAGGTGGGGGTGTGTGTGTGTATGGAACGACGCTCTGTTTCTGAGAACGTAGGTGGACTCGTAGGTAGCAAATGGAAACCTTGTGTTGTGTGCGTGATTGTGTGGCCATCTTCTCTTTTATGAAGGGTTTTTCTAAGGGCACCACACTTTTTATTTGGGACTAGCCCAAAAATATTAAAAAAATTACAAGTTTGCCATCCATTTTTTTACTTGGGACTAGCCTAATTTTTTCCAGAAAATAGGACTGCCAACATACTGGCAGTCCTTATGTTAGGACTGCCAACTTGCTGGCAGTCCTCGGAGAAGAAGAAGAAGAAGAAGCAGCAGCTCAAGTTGGAGAGCCGCCCCGCCGTCGAGGGCCTCGTCGTCGTCGCGTCCCTCGTCGGCGCCACCCTCGTCACCCTCCTCTCCGGCGTCGCCTCCGACCTATACGGCCGTCGCCTTCTCCTCGTCCTCTCCCTATGAGCTGTCCGACGCTGGTCCGAGCTGCTAGTCCCGTCTCGCCCTCGCCCAGGCGAGCTCCACCGGACCTCCGCGGACCCGGAACTGTCCCGCTGGCACTGCTTCACCGTCCCCTCTACTGTGAGTCCCCCGTCCTCACCTCCTTCCTCATTTTCCCCTACATCTAGAAGGGGGGGGGGGGGGGGGGGGGTTATAGGAGAAGACGAGGGGGGGCGGCGGCGCCGAGGAAGCCGAAGAACGGGGCGGTCACGTCCCCGCTGAAGGAAACCATGGTGGTCGAGGAAGAAGAGGAAGGTGTGGACCGCAGGAGGAAGGAGGAGGAGGAGGAGAGAGGAGAGAGAAAAATCCTAATATTGGCTGCCCCCAAGTAATTTTTAGGCTGTCCCCAATAAAAGTTCTTCAAACTTGGGTTGTCCCCTAGTAAGTGATAGCCCCTAGTAATATTTGGGGTGCCCTTAGAAAACCCTTTAGGAATAACTAGTCTCGGACGTATCAAAAAGAAAGGCATCAACCATATTATTAATAAAGTATATAAAAATTTAAAATATACATAATATTTTAAATATAATTTTAATATATTTTAATATAATTTGTTATGATTAAATTTTAAATTCTGGATATGTATTTAATTAGATAGTATTATGTATTTAGTTTAAACAATTTTAATTTAAATATATTACAGTATCGGGTGGTTTTTAATTTTTTTTTTTACTTGAGGAAAGAGGGTTCGGTTATCCACAGAATAATTTTGAACTTTTATTTTTTATTTTTTTAAAATTTAATGGTTGATGATATACACGATTTAAACGGCTTAATTTGGAGCCGTTTTTTGAAGCCCCTTTATATTGATAGAGATGTTATTCGCACCTCCAAATTATCTTTTCAAATCTTTATTTTTATGTGACATTTGACATGACGGTTAGTGTAACATCTAAGATGACAAATTTTAAACTTAACATTAATATTAACGTTAACATTAAAATTCTACGCTTAGAGGATTGGTTCACATATCTTTACGTCATAATTTCTTCAATTACATAAGGAAGATACAATAGTATAGTATCCAAAACCTAGGTATCACTCGTACTAATACATGATCGGTAAAACTCACCAAAGCTAATCCCAAATTCTTTGTATAACTCTTGCTTTCTCATTTCTCAATAACCCAAAGCCAAAACCCCAATTTCTCACCATTTGTCAAGAACATCTCACATATGGTGACCAAATACCCAATTTCTCATCATTATTGAGGTTAATGAGTCCACATAGATGTTACTGTCAGGTTTGGCACTGGACATTTGCTAAAAGTGACATTATAAACTTTAATACATATAGCATGATCTACTTTCATGTGTATTTCTCTTTTACTTTACCAAGGTGTGCTCTCTTAATTCTCATCTATATACCAAATTTTACAAATGTTTAATACAAATTTACATGTTAAAGCTTTGATCATATAATTCCAAATTGTTGGTAACTTGGTTTACAAAGATGACTGGAGAAGGACCTTCAAGTAGATCCAGAAAAAGAATATTTGCAAGCTCAAGGCATAGAAGACTGCTTTGCATTCCTGAAAAAAATAGTGTGGGCATCTATCAGAATCCAAATTGAATTCTGGAACAAGAACATATTATCCCTAAGAACAAATAAAGCATGTTAAAAGAAATTATTCTTTCAAGTGTTTTAGCATCAGCCGCATTATGGAACTCCAGACAGGGAATACAACATCAAGCAATAAAAGGAGATGCATGAAATCCAAAATTAGCAGAAAGACAACAACTTCAAAATGTGAAATCATTACATCCAGATTTTTTTCCTATGAGCTGTGAAAAACACTAAGAATGGAGGCAACAAGTGCTGAATAGGTGCAGAAACCTTTGGAGGCAATCTTGTGTGGTTCACAAATTCAAGAAAAAGTCATGTCATTGAGATATACAAATGTTCCTAGCCTATTTTTCAACAAGATATAACTCGTTAGATGACTTTCAACAGCTTTCCTTCACCGAAAATTGTTGTCGTACGATGTAGAACAAAAGGATTATGACAACGCTAAATAATCAAACACAACGGCATGATTGCATGGTTTAACAAATTATAGTTGTAGTATACGACAGTTAACGTACATAAATA
Organism: Iris pallida; assembly: GCA_029216955.1. Classification (NCBI taxonomy): domain Eukaryota; kingdom Viridiplantae; phylum Streptophyta; class Magnoliopsida; order Asparagales; family Iridaceae; genus Iris; species Iris pallida. The sequence goes on from JANAVB010011394.1 coordinate 3,726,616, forward strand.
ATGAAAATTGGACAGGGCAGTCGACGTCCAAATTTAATATCATCAAGGTATCAAATTTAGATTTTAGACAGTCTAGTAATCATTGGAATCATAAAAATCAATTGATATGATTCGGAGCAACAATGAAAGATATGTAGGACCAGAAAGAAGTACATCATCACCTGTTCATAATAAGTACATCACAGGGACCTATAAATGAATGACCAGAAGTTTTAGAATAGCATTATGCAGCTTAAATTAACCCTAAAATAAGAATTTGAAACACAAAAGCTTGGCAAAACTATTTTGAACATCTTTCTCGTGCTCCATAGCCTACCAATTCTGATGGGAGAAGAAGGCTTGGATGATGATGATTCATTGGAACATTTCTTAACAAAGCTCCACCATTTGGTCTAGGTACAAAAAATGACTCCACAAATAATATGAAAATTGAGTGAAAACATTAATGATTTTTATTAATAAGAGTCATGAGGATTGTTCATAATGAGTGATCTTAAGATGATGTGAAGTTTGAAACCTAATAGTTTTTAACACTTCCTCTCAATCTAAACCAAAGCTAAGAAATTGAATAAAAAGACATGACAGATAATTATACAAATCAAACCATAAATTCATGTTGAATCTAATAGTTCTCTGATTTTTTTAAGCCACGAAGGGATTAATGTAGTCATGTTTCATTATTCGTCGGCATTAAGCTAACATTTCCTAAAACTAGGATCTCATATGATTGACTGCCAAATTATCATACATGAGATCAAGATGTTGCTGCTAAGGTTTTACAATCTGGATCAATATTGTATGACAGGAACGATGTAAAGTATTATCAAATTATTATCCATGGACTCTTTGGCATGGAACGACATTTGTGAATCCAGACAATGTTACTCAACTTACATACACCCTTTCAGAAATATGACATCCGTTTCTCCCTCGCTTCACCCATATTCCTCGATTTGCTCTCTCAATGTTGCGGTTATTAATATTATGTTGGCGTACTATATGCTTCTCTTCTCCATTCATACCATAAGTTTTACTCTGTCTCTAATTTAATGGCTTGATCACCCTTTCAACATATCGTTTATCTATTGCACAACCTTTTTAAATTCAATGAAAACTTTATGCATTTCAAGCAACGAATGACTCTTTGAACATTGTTCAGGTATAAATTGATGTTTATAATATTGGCCAATACTGATACATATCGGTCAACGTCACACTCCAGTACCGAATACGAAGAACATGTGTGTAACATGGCCAACTACTTACTACAGAATCCTCTAATACCCTGAAATTTGGTTACGTTTGTAAGAGACCATGTTGGGTGTAATCTAGCATGCAAAGTCCACCTGGGGCCTACAAGCAATCTATAAGATATACCAATCAAGCAAGTAAGAACATATACAAGATGACCATGATATAAGTAAATCACTAGGGCCCATGTCGTAACATATTACAATCGAAAATCTAGCAATATATAAGAAGTCAAGTAGTTGAGCACGTCTAAGTACTTGATCAAGGTACATAAATAGACAAACAATAAAGTGTCTTAATAGCAAAATGGGGACAGACTCCCAGAATAACTAGGGTTAAAAAAATGCCATCGGCTAAATGCTACTAAAATAATAACAACATAATGAGAAAAACAACTCATGTGTTGGCGCCATCGTCCTTTGCATATCATCCTGGCCATCAAGCTAGAAGTCTGGAACCTCCTCTGTCTCAGGCTCTAAATATGAAATCATAATAAGCAAGACCTCACCTAGCAGAATGCCACAAACGAAGCTTAAGATGATAGCAAAACGCAAAACACAAATACATGAAAAAAAATGCAGTAAAGACAGAAATGTAAAGACAAGCACCGAAGCACAGTACCGATGTTTTGAGGAGGCAGAAAAGACATGAGAGTAAACTAGCTATCAAGCATATAAGGAAAGACAAGCTATCGTACTAAGGCAAGCATATCATGCAATAAAAGTCCTAGGGGTTACTATTGTTAGCTACATATGTGAGCCTAATTACTAATGTAAGTTGAGAATCCCCTCACAACATTGTCTAATAACAAGAAGCTCAAAGGCTATCCTCAATAGAGCCTTATGCGAGCCTAATTACTAATGTAAGTTGAGAATCCCCTCACAACATTTGTAATGGTATGCAAGCAGTGCATAATAACAAGTAAATTGCTCTGACTCCGAGTGATTATATCTAATATACAACAACAAAATAAAATAACAACAACAAAAATAAAACAACACAAAAACAACAACAACAAAAATAAAACAACAACAACAACAACAAAGACTTTGGTCTCGTTTACAATAACAGTTGCATACAACCAAACCCACCATCACTGTAAAATTTGGGCAGGTGACAAAGGAAAGCTAGGCTTTCACCGCATCAAATTAATCAACAATGAATGCATGTTTGGAGAAGAGAAAAAAAAACTTGAAGCAGAAAATCATCCTTCAGGATCACTGTTGTCTAGTGCCAAATACAACAGCCGTATCGCCAAACATAAAGACAACTTCCTTACAAACATAGGTGCAAGGTGAATATCTTGTTGTTATGCCATCCAAAGGTTGTCCGTCTTCAGAATGTCACACTACATTTAACTCTGGGCTAAATCAGCCTGCAGAGAAGAAACAAATCCAATTTGGCCATAACTTCCTACAACAGTCGAAAGAGAAAGTTTCTTCACTACCACCAGACTAGCACGAGTACCCAACCATGCATACAACGCGAGAACCATATGGTCGGTCATTCATATGGATTTAAATTGGGTGAGGCCAATTCCAGGAATAAACAAGAACATTTGCTCTGTCCACAAGGACTCGGTTCCTACTTAATATGTGATCTATTTTTTGATGATTTCTATCCTTAAACTGCCAGACCATGACGGATTTAGATCATCAGATTTTCGGTAAGCGAACAAAATATCAAAATTTCCAATAAATATCAATATTAAAGAAAATAAAAAAAAGTTACCAGGGCATGTTAATTTCAGCAGAAAATTTGTAAAAATCTGCATAAAATCAAAACTTAGGAGATTTACAACAGCATAATTTGGGCAAAAACAACAGATTATATTATATCAATGTATTATAAGAAAATATGATCCGGCAAAGTGGAATTTCAGCAAAATTTTGCAAACAACTGCAAACAAAACAAGATCCAAACTTTCAAATACAATCAAGACAAAAAAAAATCATGATCCGGGCAAGTTAGTTTGAGCAGGAAATTTGTAAAATAACTCCCCCAAAAAAAAATATGAGATGATTCAGCCCACATACCAATAAAGATGCAAACTTTCCAATACGTATGAATTATATCAACAGATTATGATACGGGCAAGTGAATTTGAGCAGGAAAATAAAATATGAAAGAGAGAATTATATTATACCTGGAGATTTGGGCTGTGAGGAATGTGGCTATGGCTATGGCTATGGAAGGAGGATTTTAAATGGGAATAGGGAGAGAGTGTGGAGAAGGAGTAAATATCACACTAGCAAGAGTGTTTTAAACTAGATAACATACGATATAATGTATTCCTTCATACAGTAGGAGCAAATATAAACTTACCATATGGTGAATAACGCTAGTCACCTTAATGTGTTCCTATAATGTACAGGATCCAAGGCCGGCCCTGTGGTAAGCCGGACAAGTCTTGGGGCTTGGGCAAACCCCCTCTACTAGGGCAACCCCCCAGGCTCATCATGATACCACCAAAGGTCAGGGTCACGGATGAACACCTGGACCAGCTAACAATAAAGGCCAAAGGCAACCAAAATTAGCTCATGATGGGGCAACCCAACCCTCCGGGCCGGCCCTGACAGGATCTAGGGAGAATATTGGTCTATTGGGATACTACAGTTCAGAATGCTGATATAATACATATCACATGGCAATCAATAACATTAAATATGCACAACAAGAGTGCTTTTAATTTTTCCATCTCAGTTACCTATGGTTCCAATGTTGCTTCAGAGAGTGTCTCTGTGGCAGGAACTAGAGGCATCCGATCAAGTTGTTCATACTCTTAGTTTGGGGGGCACAGTTCTGAAAAATAGGGGGCAGTCATATCAGTGAGAGGCTGCTGGAGGAATTTAATTCCCGTATGGACTCAACATGCTTGACAGAGTTACCAGTTGTATGCAACCTCTTAGTTATTTTACAAGTGATCATAGCCCCATGATATGTGCCAACAATTGGAGTATGAAATTAGGGTTTGAGTGTAACATAGTAGATGAATTGTCTAACCTGCAGAGAAAGACCTCCCATGTTCCTACTTTCCCAAGTGTTGAACCCCATAGAACACACTGAATTGCACTCTTGCTAATGGAGCTGATAGTCTAATAACATCGAAGATTTGTTTTTCTTCTATTCAAGAGAAGTTGAAAGCTAATCCTTTGGACTGATAAGGATCGTATAGATACCACAATCTACTATTAGTCTCATATGACAAGCTTATCAGTACAAAAATTTAATCATAAAATTCAAAAATCAAATTAGAATATCAAAAATGAGAAATTTGGAAAAATATGTTATATGTAACACTAATATTGCTGCCATGCGAGCGTTATGTCATGGGTGATGGTATCACCCAAAAAACTTGGGTGATGAATAGCATTTTTTTAGCGTAAGGAGTTTTTTGGGTATATATATTATCACATATATAGAGCAGTGGCAAACTTGTAAGTAATTGTGTTTTCAGTCAGGGTTGGTTTTTAAAGTCCAAAGCCCAAAATTGAACCGAACAAATAATTTTTTAGGACAAAACCCAAAATCCAAATTGCAATTTAGAAAACCGAACCGATGAATTATTTTGGTTCGACTTGATTCGATTCTGTTTTTGGTTTTGAGCTAAGCAATACCCAATCCTAAGGCAATGCATGTCCAGCAGTAGGTGTTACATCACGGTAACCATGCTCCTCCAAAAACTAGCCCTGGCGATCATTGGTTCCCACAATGGGAATAACACAGTCCAGCACAGCTGTCGCGTCCTCGTCCTTGGTTACTGCGATCCCAAGAAGATAAAGGAGGACGACCGCGAGAACACTCCGACTTTCAAAAAAAGAATCAAAAATGTCTTGTCTAGACTGAAAGTCACCATCACAGAACTGGCAGCGTAGGCACACGATAAACCATCGACAGAACGGTCACTAAAGAAGGAGAGTTATGCTTTAAGGAGAACCAGTAGGCAGACGCCCTCAAAAGTAGACAGTAGCTAAGCCAAGAGAAGGACGACAACAAGGCCCACTCGTTGTTGGCGAGTAACAACAAGATCATTGGAGATCAGCTGAGACATTCCATTGTTCAAGAAGGCAGCTGAAGAGAGCACTAAAATTCTACAAATCTTTTCCAGGTGTAGCTCTATTGAAGGTGTGAAATATGTCATAAAATTTATGAAGATCGTCTTCGGATGAGTATAGGAACAAAAGATGCATCCAAATTTTTTTCGCAATTTTCAAAGACAAAATATAGTTATAACAACGAGCATCCATAGAATTAGACAACCAACCAATTACTTTGTTATCATTAAGAACCAATAGGAATATTGGGAACCTTAGAGTCTAGCGGTGACTCTGTCAAATGAAGTGGAGGCCTTTGTTTAAAACATTTCCTACAGCATTGAACCATTGCAAGTAATTTTTTGCGTCAGCAAAAGAGAATGTAGTAAGTCGTAAATCAGTCTTGAAGTCGACCGAAGAGGAAGAAGAATCAAGATAAAAGTCATCGTCGGAAGTCATAATAAATGGAATATAAGATCAGCACAACAAAGATGGATGTCCAACTCACCGATAAGCAAGAGATCAACAACGTCAAAGCAACGTGCCGAAGTAGAGAAGCTTCAAAGATGGAAATCAAGCAAGAACAAAACCAAGCCAATAAAGGGTTGGAGAGGTTGGTGCCTGGAAGAAGTCATTAAGGACATCTAGGCTAGGAAGGGGTCTTGAAGGAACTATTGTACCTTCTCATACGTGACGGTTGTAACCTAATCGTAAGTTTTGGTAGTAACCTCGCTATAAGCAGACGTCTTAGCCTTGTAGACCTCATTAACCTTCTCAAAACATACAAAAGTGGGAAGAAACTTCTCATCTAATGTTTGTTTAATCGTTTTTTTAAAAATGTTAACTAATTAACTACTACTACTTAATACTGAGTAAATAATTAGTAACGTTTAATTAACATCTAAGTAATTCTTAATTACCGTGTAATAACTAAGATGATTAATTTACAATCATAATAAAATCCATAAATTGATAACAAGCAGTAGGTAAAATTTTAGTACTTAAACTACACAATTAAGATCTTTCAATTATATTTTAATAATTAATAGTGCTTACGTAATATATTATCATGTTGGACTGTTCGTCATGGACGAAAGTTGAATGAACTTTTTGTGTTAATCGAACGAGAAAAGCACAAGAGAAGTCCTAAACAGAAAATCTAAGTACAAATTGATTCTGAAAAAGTGTGACGGTGGAGATCGAATGCTGTAGAGGTTTCTTTACTCCGTTGACGATCTGATGACGAAAAAAATTGCTTTGACTCTCTGGATGTCTCTCTGTGGATAGTCCGGACTGGGGCTACAAAATGAAGGAAGGCTCCTTCTATTTATAGATTTATGAAATAAGCAACCCATGCACGCATATGTGTCACGACCCGCACCCTAGAGTAAGGGCACGAGAAGTGGGTACGTCCAGCCTACGCCGCAGTGTCGGCGGTAGAACGCTGTCATAGGTCAATCATCTAACAATATAAAAATACCTGTACAGTTTATACTCTCCGAATGGAGGTGACATAACAATATACATCCCAATCACATCTAGGGTAGAAAAACGAAAGACAGATAGATAGATAGTAACTCAAGAGAACAGTATCATAGATGAATAAGTCTAAGTGTCTAGGATAACATAACATCAAAATGTCAACTCATAATACAATAAGTCTAAGAGTTTATATATCTCAACATCTCAAAATACAACTCAGATGTGAGACAAAATGATAATACAGAAAAGACTGTCTACCTAAACTAGCCTAGACTACTGGGGCAACATCCTCAGCTGCAGGTAGATCCTGTTGAGGGTCCACAACATAAGTATCATCTAGTCCTGCTCCATAATAGGTAGACACCAGGGCCTCATCCTCATCCTCTGTAATATTTTCAACAGGTCCAGTCAGGACAGGAACGAGCACAATACATCTCACGCAGTGCATAGTATGATAGGAAATATAAAGCATGCAATAGAGTAAAATACAGGAACTGCTGAAGGAAGATACATGTAGCAAAAGAGATAGCTATAAAGGAAATATCTACTGTATATAGAGAACTAGTAGTGACTAGTGAGTCAGAGTAAAATATAGACATGTGAATGGCATAGGAGATTCATGACTACAGCTAGAAGTGATTCATGACTACAGCTACAGGGATAATATCCACATGACTATTTCCACTCCCCCATCCCCAATCAATACACAAGGATCCGTTCAAGTTATGTTAAGATTCGTGATAAGCCCATAAATGGGTGATACATGAGTAATTCATGAAGATTCATGAAGGCTCGGTGATCATGAGAGTACATGAGTCACTAGCTGATACATGAAGATTCATGATAATAGAAGCATGAGATACATGATGATTCGTGAAACACACAACATGCTGTATCTGATGCTCCCGAGAGGGATAACATCTCATGAAAAGATCCATATAGTACCAATCCGTGATAACAATCGTGTCAGCATCAAGTAAAGTAATCTAGAGCAAGAATATAAATTCGGGCAAGTATGAAACGGTCAGAGAATGTACTCGCCTGATAACTGAATGTCTGAAGAGGATATACTGCCTGAGGTGAGATGTATGGCTCCTAATCAGAGCAACACAAGTCACAATGTATCCACAATGGTAAAAATAGAGTATACAATGCATACTACATGATTCTAGGTCAATCTGGTCAAAAGTCAACTCTTGGTCAACTCAACAGTCAAACTAGGTCACAGGAAGTCATACTAGGTCACAGGAAATCAAACTAAGTTAAATAAAGTCAAACAAGGTCAAACTGGTCTAATCTAGGTTAAAGTCAACTCTTGGTCAATATTCTAGTCAAACTAGCCAAGTTATCTAGGGTTTAGTCAATCAATGGTCAGACTAGTCAAATACTAGTCAACATGGTCAAGCTAGGTCAATCTAGACTATCTAAGGTACTACACCACAAGGTTAAGGTATAACCAATACCTATTCAAGTATACCACATATAAATACATATATATATATAATACCAACCTTAATCCTACATTCAAGCTAATCCCATATTCCATCTCAAGTCATGACTCAACTCTAAGTATCTCACTTAACCCCATACATATCTTAATTGACAGGTAACTATTCATATAACCCAAGTCACACAAATACCCTTATATACTTAGGGCACTCACATATAGGTCAAACCTAACCAATTAGTTAATAATCTAGGGTTTAGTCAAACCTTAGTCATTAAGTCCTTCTAAGTCCTTTCTAGGTTAATTAGGTCAAGGTCTGACCTATAGTTGACTTTGGTCAACTATGGTCAACATTTTGGTCAACCTAGGTCTAGTAGTTAAATACTAGTTAATATGGTCAAACTAGTCAACTCTAGTTACTTGGGTCCATATAGGGTCAAGCCTTAGTCTAACTAGGGTTTTGGTCAATCATAGACTAATCAACAAGGTAATTAGGTTAATCTTGACCAATGGTCAACATATGGTCAAACACTCTAGTCAACCTAGGTCTACTAGGCTTATTGGTCAAATCAAGACTTACTAGCCATAGGCCATAGGCTAACATATCTAGGGCACTGGCATATACATCTATATATAATACCATATATATACCCAACTATATATGATACATATATATTCATGCAACTTAACATATCTATATATATTATCAATATATAGGCTAAATATATATATATAGCCTAACTATACATATAGCCTATCTATATATACCAATAACTATATACATAACCTATATATAATATACATAGGGAGAGGGAAAAAGAGAGTGAAAGGGAGAGAGAGCTGGACAGTGAGAGAGAGGGACTTAACTGGACAGGAAAGAGGAGGGGGGATGTTCTCAGATTTCCTGAGAACAGGAAACAGCCCCACACAACACACACAATACACACACACCCCAACATGTATATACACATGTACACACATGTGTATACACCCAAATTCCTCCCACACACTCACATACATATATACTACATATATATACACTAAAATACACATATACATGCATATATCATAATCAAAATAGATTTGAAATTCATTTTTGAAAAACTGGGATTAACCCAAATTCTGGAAAATAATGGACTGTGCACAGGAAACAGGGTAAACCCGATTCCACACACAAAATCGAGCTAAGACTTGAATCCATAGGTTGGTAATCGTGCCCCCATGTGTACACGTGTCTTAGGTGTCACTGGAAGTCCACCACGACACGACACGGCGTGTCAAAGTGTCAAAAACCCTAATCGGGTAAGTACAGTGCACTGTGAAGTGCACTGTCTCGTGCACGTGTTCACGTGTCTCGTGCTCACGACACAGGACACGTGAGGTGTCGTGCTCGTGTCAGTAGCTAGGTGGGGTGTCAGGGTAGGTGTCTAGGTGCCTGAGTCGTGTCCATGAAGTCGCGTGTCCATGCGCGAAGCGCGTATCAGTAGGGGAAAATTCGTGCGCACAGTACAGTTCAAAATCAGTGCGTGCCAAATTCCGTGTCCGACACGATACTAGGAGTCTTGAAACTTGGGGAGTGACTTGTCAGTCACTGCCCCGAGTCCCACACCAAATTTGGTGATTTCTAACGGCCTCTGCAGTGAGCACTACACGTGTGGCAGCAGGGCACTGCCACCGTGTCTGCACGTGTATGTGCGTGTCCATTTTGGACACGAGGACACCAAATCTTTGACTCAGTCCTCAGGATTCCTGATCTACAATACAAGACCTAATTTTCCTTTCAATTAGTTTTTGAAATTAAAAATATTTTATTCACACAGGCATTTCATCAAACAAGGTTTCCTAGCCTAGGATACGTGTCCGATACGGACACCAAACCAACTCTAATTTTCACCAAATTTGACCCACAGTTCCCTGGTACCTAGATGCATGCAAATATGAAGAGAAAACATAATATTAACATGGTTTGAGGGTATTTACCTATTTGTGTGAAAACTCAAGAAAATACCAAGTAGGGGGGTGTCCTCTTCTCTTGGTGATGCCCAAAGCCCCTCAAATCCTCGATAGCAGGCCCTAACTAGTACCCTATAGTGTAGGGGAGTCCAATGCAAGAAACTAGAGGTGATTTAGATCAAAATTGATCAAGTTATCAAGGTTTGAAGGTGGTGGGTTTTGTAGGGTTAAAATTCATGTAAAATGAGCATGAATTAATGTGATGGGTTAATATAGGATGGTGTAGTGGTAGGGGGGTACCCCATGGCCGGCCATAGCAAGGGGGGGTGTCCTTGGGTTGCTTCCAAGCTAAGGAAGGTTGACTTCCATGTAAAGGGGTTGATATTTTGAATGTTTCAAGCAAAATATCCATAAAGGCAAATCTAAGATATTTATACCACTTTAACCATGACCAAATATCTATCCTCTAACTTCTAGGTTAGTAGCTAACCTCTAGATTATGGCTAAACTAGGTTAGAAGCTAACATGACACTTAACAATAATTAAACAATAATAAAAACACATAAATACAAATAATTCCAAATAAATCCTAGAAAATTATCAAAATACCCTTTAGGCTAAAAAGCCCTAATTTGAAGTTCTAAACCTATGGTTAGGCTCACATGATCATGGTTAGTCTCTAGGTTATGAAATCTCTAGGGTTTACACTAGGGTTATACTAGTAAAGTCACAAAGTCATAAGTCATGACTTAAAAAATGGTTTTAATTAACTAAAAATCACCAAAGATCATATCATGACTAAAATACCACTAATAAATAATAAATTTTTAAAAATACCCCAATTTCAGAAAACTGGGTGTTACAAGTCTACCCACCTTAAAATAATTTCGTCCTCGAAATTTAGATGGTCGTACTCCTCCTAGGTCAAACCTCCAACAATCAGGGACGAAGCCACTACCTAGCAACATGCAAGGTCAACAAGCAAAATATGGATAGTAGACCTATACTGGGTCATGTCCAAAAATTGGCTGGCAGTTTTAGGTCATAAGGTGTCCTTAATCCAAATCGAAATCAAAAGTAACTCCATGGGGTAAATCAGGATGGAGTCTCGGGTCAGGAAAATCGTACTAAGCAAATGAAGCACACGATGGTATGCCTGAGTGGGACACTAAGGTCATGGGTGTAGTATATCATGTCTAGGTCATGTATGTGGAGTCAGTTTTGAGAAAACAACTAGTCTTGTGTGCCAAATTTAAAAGTCACGGTAACGTGCCTACGATGATCATAATTTAGAGTGGGAAAGGTCTATGGCCTAAATTGAACCAGAAATTTGTGATGCAAATAGTAGTACCAGGGGAACAGGTTAAATGGAACAGTCTGTGGTCTCATCTAGGTGCACTAGTCATTCTAGATCAAGACTGTCCTATGGTATCAAAACGTACAAGCAATCTAAGGTGTCCTAATTGGGAAGGTAAGGGAACAACAATCATCAAGGCTATAGGGCCGTCTACCATCTTATATGAAAATTGGTCATTAACAAGCAAGTGAGAAATCATTAAAAGTTACTATTCCATAAAGTGGTAAAAGAAAATTGAAAATTTAGGCACAAGCAATCACAAATAGATTTTAGTCTTGACACGATCTAAGTTGATCAAGTTCAGAATAAATCGAGATTTGGGCAAGATGAGAAATTAATGAAATCAAGTATGAGCACGAGCATCCAATGATGAAGATCCAGGTCATGATTAAATTTAATTCAACTGGATACGAATACGAGGTTCATGGGCGATAAAATAATTCCAAGAAGGATTGTCAAGGCTGTTGCGGATAAGATTCTAGGGCAAGTTTAACTGTCTCCATCCACGTAGATTAATATATAAAAAAGTGAACCAAAACGCAACAGGTTGATCAGACCATCATGCGCCGGTTCTGATTAGATAATATGTTAGTGGGTGCGCACCCAATAAAATATGTCATGATCAAGCTCGAAAGGATAAGCTTGTAAAACTAAGGATAAATTTGTAGCATAAGATATAAGTAAGGGTGGAATGATGAAAGAAGATACATAGTCCAAGATCCTTAACCAATTGGGTCAAGCATTCAAGGTTAAGCATTTAAGGGTTCCAGCAGAACACCATCACATGCCAGGTCGAAAGAATTGAGCCAAGGTGGATCTCTAATTGAAATAAGAATTAATTTAGTATCACGGTAGAGGTTATAGTTTAGCCATTTGACCAGAAAATCATATCAAGAAAATAGAGTACAAGAAGACGGGTTTTAGTAGGACATGGAATACCTACATGAAGGTAGGCTAGTCTAGGTCTTACATGTGAAGTTTGTTGGGAGGTAACAGCTAGTATTATACTCTGAATATCTAAGTCACGGTAAAGGACGTCCAATGATCTAAAAAATAGAAAGTGGGAGTTCAAGACGTGACAATTGATGCAAAATTAAGGAAGATCAAATTAACCCATGGAATAAAATTAATTAGGAATCCAGAAAATAATTTAGGAACACAGCCCTAGGGATAGATAGGCTACTAGATGAATATAGTTAGGGTTCGATCAATCAAAGGTCAAGGTTAGAAAGTCTCAATAAAGTCTTGATTTGAGGAAATGTCGAGTAAGTCAGGTTTGGGATACAATCACATAGATTGGTAGAAGGAGCTGAGCAAAATGCAAAAATAGAGGGGACAGTTCATTTCAATGAAAAGCAATTAGCAAGAGGATTAGATGGCAAGAAACAGATAAGAGTTTTCTCATAAATGTGATTGAGTACCTTAAAATAAAAGATATTAATCTAACACAAAAAATTAAAATTAACAACTACAAAAATTCCAAATCATCAACTAACACCAGGATTCAAAGTTCTACAGTGAATCCTCCAAAATCAAATTCAATCAAGGGAAAAGGAGTTTAAATCGTAATTTCAAATGAGATTCTCAAGGGTCATCCCAGGAATCTCTCAAGATATCCTAACAATGATTGAGTATCCTCTCTCACTAAGCCTATTCCTCAAATCCTATCGCAGGCTGTAGTGATACTCTAGTTCGAATATCACTACATAAACTCGACCTGCATGGGCCACCACTAAAAACGTGTCACGACCCGCACCCTAGAGTAAGGGCACGAGAAGTGGGTACGTCCAGCCTACGCCGCAGTGTCGGCGGTAGAACGCTGTCCTAGGTCAATCATCTAATAATATAAAAATACCTGTACAGTTTATACTCTCCGAATGGAGGTGACATAACAATATACATCTCAATCACATCTAGGGTAGAAGAACGAAAGACAGATAGATAGATAGATAGTAACTCAAGAGAACAGTATCATAGATGAATAAGTCTAAGTGTCTAGGATAACATAACATCAAAATGTCAACTCATAATACAATAAGTCTAAGAGTCTATATATCTCAACATCTCAAAATACAACTCAGATGTGAGACAAAATGATAATACAGAAAAGACTGTCTAGCTAAACTAGCCTAGACTACTGGGGCAACATCCTCAGCTGCAGGTGGATCCTGCTGAGGGTCCACAACATAAGTATCATCTAGTCCTGCTCCATAATAGGTAGACACCAGGGCCTCATCCTCATCCTCTGTAATATTTTTAACAGGTCCAGTCAGGACAGGAACGAGCACAATACATCTCACGCAGTGCATAGTATGATAGGAAATATAAAGCATGCAATAGAGTAAAATACAGGAACTGCTGAAGGAAGATACATGTAGCAAAAGAGATAGCTGTAAAGGAAATATCTACTGTATATAGAGAACTAGCAGTGACTAGTGAGTCAGAGTAAAATATAGACATGTGAATGGCATAGAAGATTCATGACTACAGCTAGAAGTGATTCATGACTACAGCTACAGGGATAATATCCACATGACTATTTCCACTCCCCCATCCCCAATCAATACACAAGGATCCGTTCAAGTTATGTTAAGATTCGTGATAAGCCCATAAATGGGTGATACATGAGTGATTCATGAAGATTCATGAAGGCTCGGTGATCATGAGAGTACATGAGTCACTAGCTGATACATGAAGATTCATGATAATAGAAGCATGAGATACATGATGATTCGTGAAACGCACAACATGCTGTATCTGATGCTCCCGAGAGGGATAACATCTCATGAAAAGATCCATATAGTACCAATTCGTAATAACAATCGTGTCAGCATCAAGTAAAGTAATCTAGAGCAAGAATATAAATCCGGGCAAGTATAAAACGGTTAGAGAATGTACTCGCCTGATAACTGAATGTCTGAAGAGGATATACTGCCTGAGGAGAGATGTTGTCACGACCCGCTCCCAAATAATCGGATACGAGTCGGACACGCCCAGCCTTCATTGTTAGACACAATGAAGTAAGCTGTACCAAGCTAGGGAAACTAACCAGATAACATGAAAGTATAGAATCACAGCAACTATATAATGTGTCCCAACCAGGAAAGAGATACAATATCTGAAATTATTACAATTCAACTATAGGAGTCTACTAGTCTCAAATACATGGAAAGATAAATAGAAACTAAATGCAGTACTAGGCCTCTGCAGCCTCTAGGTCACAAGCAGCTCCAGCTGGCTCAGTAGGGAAGGCAGTATCCTGTCCATAGTATGTGTCACACAAAGCCTCCATCTCAACTATCATAACATATCCAGTCAGGAGCGGAGCAAGTACAATTCTAGGTAATGAACAAGACATCATGAAATGAAATACAAGGAAACATGGAAAGTACAGGAAAATATAAATGAATAAGTACATGAAGAATAGGGTAAGGTACATGAAAGAACATGGTATGTAAGAACATGAAAGTACATGGTGTGTAAGCACATGAAAGAACATGGAATCACAGGAAATAGGCACAAGGTAATCTCCTGAATATGTGTGTAAATGCATTTGAAATATAACTAAATATGTGACCGGCTAGGGTAAGCACCTGAAAGCACCTGAAAGCACATGAATGGTGACTTAGGACCCGCGTGCACGATGCGGGGTCTAAGTTAAAACACACCTGAGTTGTTACTTGGGATTGGTCACATAGATAGCATATTTCCCCTCCCCAGATACAAGTAATAAGCACAAGAGAACAAGAGCACCAGAAAGAACATGACGTGTTGCAATTGTGTCACTCAAGGAAGTACAAGATAGATAATGTAAAGTACAAAACCATAGAGTGTACTTGCCTGGCTCCAGCAATATAGTAGGCAATCTAGCTGGATGTTCTCCTGTTAACAATAGTGATGTACAAGTTGGTTAATAAACTATGCTAGTTGCTTCTAGGTTAATTAAAGTTAAGAACTAAATCTTTATCTTGATTCTTCCCAAATAAGTTAGTCTTATTTGGAGGTTCACAAGTTACATTACACTAGTTTAATTACTAACTATTTGTTCTTTTGGGAAAATCAAATGTTAAACACAACCCTTGGTTTTACGTGTTTAACACTAAGAGTTTCTATAAGTTATACTTCAAAAACTCTTTATATATATATATAGAGTTAGCATTTGCAACTTTATATATAAAAATGGTTTGTTTTATAAACTTGGTTTTAAAAGTTATTTAAGTAAAGAGTAACTAATCAGCAGTAAAAAGTTAACTAATTGTTTTTTAGTTATAAAATTGGTCTTAAGAGGATGTTTCCATCAACTCACAACAATTGGGAAAATAACATTTATATTTTATTTGAAAAAGGTTTTACAAAATTAATCTACAGACAGTCCTGCCCAAGGCAAAATTCACAGGCCGGCCCACAACCACTCGGCCCAACCCAACAGTCTGCCACCCGGTCCAACCCAAAACCAAGGATCAGTCCAGACCCGACCATCTAACCAGCCCAACTATAACCATTACAGCATATAAGCCCGGCCCAACACAGCCCAGCCAAACCAGCCCAACTACAATTAATTACAGTCATCCAGCTATAATTAAATAATATTACAACACATTCAGTATGGCCCAGCCCATACTAACAGCTCACAAAAGAATATACAAAATAAGCCCACTGAATAAACACCAACCGGCCCAACAATTAAATAGCCACAAACTGCCAAAGTCCACCGCCGGTCAGGCCCACAGTCCAAGGCCAGTCACGTCAGGGTCAAGTCACATCATCTCCTTGGTGTCCAACACGCACGTCGGACACGGGAAAGAGGACACGGCTACAGCAAGGTTCTAGCCACGAGTCCACGCCACTTCGTATCCGACACGAACATCGGATACGAACAGGTAGGTACAGCCACAGTCCAGTCGGGACAGAGGTCCAACACCAGAAAATCCCTCAGCAATAAATAACAGAAAAGAGAAGAAGAAGTCATCAATTAAAATCCATAAAATATGCATGCAGTGTCGGACACGAGAGTGTCTGACCATGAGATCTCAGTTCAGTAAAATGGAACCAACATCATATCCAAAATTATGGCATGCATGCAGTGTCAGACACGAAAGTGTTTAGACACAAGATCTCAGTCCCAAAAAGAAAAGATTCAGAACATCAGATCTCATCCAAAAATCCACACAGAAATGGATAAGGAAACATTCCAAAAACAAACCCATCCCTGACCTAACGAACCGAGCAACCTTAGAGTCACCACTGGATTTGTTAGGTCTAGGCCAACCGACAGCATGTAAGCAAAAGGAATAGATCCACTGGATCCCCCACAGGAAAATACCATCGAAAACCCATTCTCAACAGATCTGGAACCACTACCAGATCTGGAGTAAAAACTCCTCAGAAAACAACATCACAACCACAGAATAGTCACAGATCAACTTGATCTCGAAGAATCAACTAAAGAAACATCATAGATCTAACATGCAACCCAAAATAACCACATGCAAGGGTCGATCTACAAGATCGGACCACAGAAACCCTAGATCCATCGGATCTGAACAGTTAGAACTGTTCGAAAGAAGAAAACATCATAGATCTCACACAAACCCAGCTAAACCCTAGATCTCGTCACCGATCAAAGGATCTCAGAGTCTAGGCCATAGATCTGCCATAGATCTGACCAACAGAAGAGATCAGAGTTAGGGTTAGGGTTTACCCTCTGGAAGTCGAAGCCCAAAGCTCGTCGAGGAAGAAGTCAGGAAGAAGACTCGGTCAGAGCAGCGCCTAGGCGTCAAGGAAAGCTCGCCTAGACCCAGCCATCGTCTTCATCGCCAAAGCCGTCATCATCGGGGTCGTCGGCTTCAACAGGGACGAAGTCGCCTCGCTCAGAATCGAAGTCGCCGCTCCCTCAGATCTACGCCACCGGAGTTGCCGTCATCAGCAAGGTCGTCGGAGAAGAACGCTCGAGAACGGCGGAGTTCTCGAAGGGTCGGCGGGGGAAACGAAGAGTCGGTGGAGGAATCGAGAAGAGTGGAGAGCTCGAGAGTCGGTGGAGAGAAATAATGGCCGCTCTCTCTCTCTCCGAACGGTTCGGTTTATAACGTAAATTAAATGGTAAATTTGCAGATAAGCCCCCCCGCAATTGGCACATTAACAAAAACCCCCTCTTCCTTTTTGTATTTACCCGCAACTAAAATTTAATAGGAACATTTACAGTTTAACCCTCTGCCTTTTCATAATTACATAAATTATTTAAAAACAGTTTTTAAAATAAGAAAAACAATATAAAAGTTGTTACAACAACTTCCAATTGTTAAATTGTCAAAAATGTAATTCATTCAAAATGTTTTCAAATTAATAATAAGTATAGAAAATAAATTTTTAATTTTATTTAAAGAAACTGGAAAGTGGAGTTACAAATCTCTCCCCCTTGAAAAATTTCGTCCTCGAAATTGGAATGCAAACACAGAAAATCAAAAAGAGTGAATCCAAAGAGTTGTTTATTGAATTCAAAAATGCATACAATACAAAGCACTCAAGTGAACAAACTAGGGTATCGCTCACGCATCTCATCCTCACGCTCCCATGTGGACTCTCCCGGAGAGTGGTGTCTCCACATGACGCGGACAAGAGGAATGGTCTGGCTCCGCAGACGCTTCTCCCTCCGGTCGAGGATCTCTACTGGCTGCTCCTCGTAAGTCAATCTCGGGCCCACCTCCAGCTCTGAAAAGTCCACCACGTGGCTGGGGTCTGGAATGTATCGTCGAAGCTGAGATACGTGGAAAACATCGTGCACTCCCTCCAACCTAGCTGGAAGCGCTAGTCGGTACGCCACCTCGCCAATCCGTGCTGTCACGTCGAATGGTCCAATGAATCTCGGACTGAGCTTCCCGCCTCTGCCGAACCGAATGACGCCTCTGGTGGGTGAGATCTTCAAGAACACTCTGTCTCCAACCTCGAACTCAAGCGGCCGTCTGGTGCTGTCCGTCCAATGCTTCTGCCGATCCTGCGCAACTCTGATACGCTCCCGAATCAGTCTGACCTTCTCTGCTGAGTCCACCACCATCTCTGGCCCAAGTAAAGCTCTCTCGCCAACGTCGTCCCAAGATAGCGGCGTGCGGCATCTCCGTCCATATAGTGCCTCGAACGGGGTCATCTCAATGCTGGCCTGATAACTGTTGTTATAGGCAAATTCCACCAGGTGCAAATGGTCCTCCCACGAACCGCCGAAGTCGAGTGCGCAAACCCGCAGCATGTCCTCCAAAGTCTGAATGGTCCTCTCAGACTGTCCGTCCGTCTGTGGATGATAGGCTGTGCTGAACTTCAGCTGTGATCCCAAGCTCTGCTGTAGACTCCTCCAGAAATGTGATGTGAACCGGCTGTCTCGATCTGAAACAATGCTAACTGGCACCCCATGAATCCTCACGATCTGACGCATGTAGAGGTCTGCAAGCTTCTCGGTCGACAGCCCAACCTTGAACGGAATGAAATGGGCAGACTTTGTCAATCTGTCCACGATCACCCAAATAGCGTCCTTGCCACTGGGAGTACGCGGCAATCCAGAGACAAAGTCCATGGTAATGTGCTCCCACTTCCACTCCGGAATAGGTAAAGGCTGGAGTAGTCCTGCTGGTCTCTGGCGCTCCGCCTTGACTTGCTGGCACACAAGGCATCTGGAAACAAATCTGGCGACCTCCCTCTTCATCCCATACCACCAAACATACTCACGCAAATCCTTGTACATCTTGGTAGATCCAGGATGTATAGAATACTGCGACTGATGGGCCTCCTGCATCACTTCCTCCCGCAAGTCCTTGGGCACACACAGCTGACTCCCGTGCCGTAAGGATCCGTCCTCCGCAATGGTGAAATCGTCGAGCAGACCTAACTCTGCCTGAGTTCTAAGACCCTGGATTCCCTCATCAAGCAACTGGGCCTCCTTGATCTTCTCTAGCAACCCCGACTGTATCTGCATATACATCATCTGACCTCCACATCCTGGGAGAACAATCTCAATCCCAAGGCTCTCCAGATCCTCCAATAGATGCCGGTCCATGGTGAGATACATAGCAATAGGATATCGACTGAGAGCATCTGCAACCACATTCGCCTTCCCAGGGTGGTACTGCAGACTAATGTCGAAGTCCTTCATGAGTTCCAGCCATCTGCGCTGCCTCATATTCAGCTCCTTCTGAGTAAAGACATACTTCAGGCTTTTGTGGTCCGTGAAGATGTCTACTCGCTCTCCATATAGATAA
Source organism: Iris pallida (assembly GCA_029216955.1). Classification (NCBI taxonomy): domain Eukaryota; kingdom Viridiplantae; phylum Streptophyta; class Magnoliopsida; order Asparagales; family Iridaceae; genus Iris; species Iris pallida. The sequence continues at coordinate 3,746,383 of JANAVB010011394.1, forward strand.
TGCTTCCACAGTTTCAAGGCAAATATGACTGCTGCAAGCTCCAAGTCATGTGTAGGATAATTCTTCTCATGGGGCCTCAACTGTCTAGAAGCATATACTATAACCTTCTTGTTCTGCTCCAGCACACATCCCAAGCCTTTTCCCGAAGCATCGCTGTAGATGACGAATCCTCCTGATCCCGATGGCAAAGCTAGAACTGGTGCAGTCGTCAGTCTTCTCTTCAATTCTTCAAAGGCTGTCTGGCAGGCGTCGCTCCATATGAACTCCTCGTCCTTCCGCGTAAGCTTCGTCATAGGCTCTGCTATCCTGGCGAAGTCCTTCACGAACTTCCTGTAGTATCCTGCTAGACCCAGGAAACTACGAATCTCTGCTACTGACTTGGGAGGTGCCCAGGCTTCCACTGCTTCAATCTTCTTGGGATCCACAGAAATCCCCTCTCCTGTCACCACATGCCCTAGAAACTCCACTCTGTCCAAGAAAAACTCACATTTCGAGAGTTTCCCATACAGTTTCTCCTTCCGCAGAATCTCTAAAACAATCCGCAGGTGCTCTACATGTTCCTCCTCCGTCTTGGAATAGATGAGAATGTCGTCAATGAAGACCACGACAAACTTATCCAAATATTTGTGGAAAACCTTATTCATCAGGTTCATAAAAACTGCGGGGGCATTGGTGAGTCCGAACGGCATCACCAGGAACTCATACTGGCCGTATCGAGTGTTGAAGGCTATTTTCAGAATATCCTGCTCCCGAACCTTTATCTGGTGGTACCCCGATCGAAGATCGATCTTAGAAAAGACCTTCGCTCCACTAAGTTGGTCAAACAACTCATCAATCCGTGGCAAAGGATATCTATTCTTGATGGTGATGTTGTTGAGTGCACGGTAGTCAATGCACATCCTCACCGTCCCATCCTTCTTGGGCACAAAAAGCACCGGTGCTCCCCAGGGTGAAGCACTGGAGCGAATAAATCCCTTGCCCTCAAGCTCATCAATCTGCGCCTTCAACTCCGCAGCCTCCTTCGGGTTGATCTTGTAACAGTGCTGGGACTTCGGTGCTGATCCGGGCAATAGGTCGATGCTGAACTCCACATCTCGATCTGGCGGCAATCCTGGAAGCTCCTCTGGAAAGACGTCGAGATACTCTGCAATCAGCGGGTGCGGCAACTCCTGGTCTTCTGCAACTGCTCCGAAGTAGACTCCCTCTGGCCTCTCTGCAACTCGTCTGCTGATCTCGAACGGTGGAACTCCTGGCGGGCTGAAGATCACCTTCCCTTCATGGCAGTCTATTACGGCAAACTGCTCGCTCATCCAGTCGATGCCGAGGACTACATCGAATCCAGGCAGTGGCATCACTAGAAGTCGAGCTCGAATCTCTCTCCCAGCAATAGTGATAGGGCATTCCACCATCTCACTTACTGGAACTGATCCGCCTCCTGTCATGATCTGACAGTTCCGCCTAGTGGGCTTAGGTGTGAAGCCGTGTCTATGCAGAAACTCATATGATACGAAGCTATGTGTGGCTCCAGAATCAAACAATGCAATGGCAGGGAAAGAATGCAAGAATATAGAACCTGTGATCACATCTGGCACTGCCTCGTCCTCCTCAACTGCAGCCATGACGTAAGCACGTCCCTGCTGAGCTCCTCCTCTCTGCTGCTGCTGATGCTGTGCAAACCTCTGCTGCTGGGGTGGCAAAGCTCCTCCTCTCTGGGGTGGTGCAGGTAATGCTCTGGGTGGTGCAGCCGGTGGTCCTCCTCCTCGTCCTCCTGCTAGTCTGGCTGTAGCCTGTGCGCAGTCCCTCATCTGGTGTGCATCCGATCCGCAAAAGAGGCAAAGTCCCAACCTCTTGCGGCACTCGTCGATGTGGTGTCCAGGGCGATGACAAAATGCACAACTGATCGCCAGGTGCTGTCTCTGATGCTGATGTGCTGGAGCTCTGGCCTGTCGGTGATGCTGCTGCTGCTGGTGCGGCCTCGTCTGGGTCTGAGTCTGAACCCTCTTCGCTGGTGCCTGAAAGCTGCTGCTGCCCACCTCTCGGTCCCTCTTCAGCTTTGGGTCCGCTTCCTTCTCTACTGCCTGGGCGATCTTAAGGATGCTGGAGTAGGTAGTCGCCTGGCTAATCGCCACCGCCTGTCGTAGCTCCCTGTTGAGACCCTTCTTGTATCTCCATGCTCTGTCCTCCGGATCTTTAACTAGCCTCTCAGCGAACCTGCTGAGTCTGGTGAACTCCGAAGTGTACTGCGCAACCGTCATCGTCCCCTGCTGCAGCGCCTCGAACTGCATCCTCAACTCATCACGCTCCACCTCCGGGAAGAATTTATCCTTGAACAGCGTTTTGAAAACTGTCCAAGACACCCGGGGCTCCGCCAACTGGGGGTCCTCCCGATACCAAGCTCTAGCCAAGTCGAAGAGTCGCATGCTGGCCACTGACACCTTCTGGTCCTCAGGAATGTTCGCCATGGTCAAGGTCCCCTCTGCATTCCCCAGCCACTCATCTGCGTAGATGATCCCCTCGTCGCCCCAGAAGTCCATCGGGCTAAGGTGCTGGTACTCCTTCGCTGTCCCGGGTCTCGGTCCTCGCGGTGCTGGAGGTGCTACTGGTGCTGGTGCTGGTGCTGCCGGCTCCCTGGTCCTCAGCGCGTCGACGACAGTCGCTCGGAACTGCGTGGCCTGCTGGTTCTGGGTCTCGCGAAACTGAACAGCCTGGTGGTTCTGAGCCTCCATAAATTGCTGAAACATCGCCATCACCTGGTTACCGTCAAACATCATCGTCGGCGGCAGTGCTGGAAAGATGGGAGGTGCTGTCGGAAGCGGATCTGCCTGAATGCCTGGTGCTGGTGCTGCTGCTGCCGCCTGCTCTGCACCGCCTGCAACTCCAGAAGTGCCTGCAACTCCAGACTGGTCTGCGGTCTTCCTAGTAGCCACCATCCTGCATAAAAAGAAAACTTCGTTGAACGACAAACCCTAAAACCTATCAAACAATGTTTTTATAATAATAAATCACCTGAAGATCATGAATAACCTGATATACCCTTATTTCCCAATTTTCCTATGCTGTGATCAAGTTTCCCTAGTGTAATCAAGTCCCCCAATAGTACGCTAAGTCCTAGGTACCATTAGGAAAGACCTGCATGGGCCACCACTAAAAACATGTCACGACCCGCTCCCAAATAATCGGATACGAGTCGGACACGCCCAGCCTTCATTGTTAGACACAATGAAGTAAGCTGTACCAAGCTAGGGAAACTAACCAGATAACATGAAAGTATAGAATCACAGCAACTATATAATGTGTCCCAACCAGGAAAGAGATACAATATCTGAAATTATTACAATTCAACTATAGGAGTCTACTAGTCTCAAATACATGGAAAGATAAATGGAAACTAAATGCAGTACTAGGCCTCTGCAGCCTCTAGGTCACAAGCAGCTCCAGCTGGCTCAGTAGGGAAGGCAGTATCCTGTCCATAGTATGTGTCACACAAAGCCTCCATCTCACCTATCATAACATATCCAGTCAGGAGCGGAGCAAGTACAATTCTAGGTAATGAACAAGACATCATGAAATAAAATACAAGGAAACATGGAAAGTACAGGAAAATATAAATGAATAAGTACATGAAGAATAGGGTAAGGTACATGAAAGAACATGGTATGTAAGAACATGAAAGTACATGGTGTGTAAGCACATGAAAGAACATGGAATCACAGGAAATAGGCACAAGGTAATCTCCTGAATATATGTGTAAATGCATTTGAAATATAACTAAATATGTGACCGGCTAGGGTAAGCACCTGAAAGCACCTGAAAGCACATGAATGGTGACTTAGGACCCGCGTGCACGATGCGGGGTCTAAGTTAAAACACACCTGAGTTGTTACTTGGGATTGGTCACATAGATAGCATATTTCCCCTCCCCAGATACAAGTAATAAGCACAAGAGAACAAGAGCACCAGAAAGAACATGACGTGTTGCAATTGTGTCACTCAAGGAAGTACAAGATAGATAATGTAAAGTACAAAACCATAGAGTGTACTTGCCTGGCTCCAGCAATATAGTAGGCAATCTAGCTGGATGTTCTCCTGTTAACAATAGTGATGTACAAGTTGGTTAATAAACTATGCTAGTTGCTTCTAGGTTAATTAAAGTTAAGAACTAAATCTTTATCTTGATTCTTCCCAAATAAGTTAGTCTTATTTGGAGGTTCACAAGTTACATTACACTAGTTTAATTACTAACTATTTGTTCTTTTGGGAAAATCAAATGTTAAACACAACCCTTGGTTTTACGTGTTTAACACTAAGAGTTTCTATAAGTTATACTTCAAAAACTCTTTATATATATATATAGAGTTAGCATTTGCAACTTTATATATAAAAATGGTTTGTTTTATAAACTTGGTTTTAAAAGTTATTTAAGTAAAGAGTAACTAATCAGCAGTAAAAAGTTAACTAATTGTTTTTTTAGTTATAAAATTGGTCTTAAGAGGATGTTTCCATCAACTCACAACAATTGGGAAAATAACATTTATATTTTATTTGAAAAAGGTTTTACAAAATTAATCTACAGACAGTCCTGCCCAAGGCAAAATTCACAGGCCGGCCCACAACCACTCGGCCCAACCCAACAGTCTGCCACCCGGTCCAACCCAAAACCAAGGATCAGTCCAGACCCGACCATCTAACCAGCCCAACTATAACCATTACAGCATATAAGCCCGGCCCAACACAGCCCAGCCAAACCAGCCCAACTACAATTAATTACAGTCATCCAGCTATAATTAAATAATATTACAACACATTCAGTATGGCCCAGCCCATACTAACAGCCCACAAAAGAATATACAAAATAAGCCCACTGAATAAACACCAACCGGCCCAACAATTAAATAGCCACAAACTGCCAAAGTCCACCGCCGGTCAGGCCCACAGTCCAAGGCCAGTCACGTCAGGGTCAAGTCACATCATCTCCTTGGTGTCCAACACGCACGTCGGACACGGGAAAGAGGACACGGCTACAGCAAGGTTCTAGCCACGAGTCCACGCCACTTCGTATCCGACACGAACATCGGATACGAACAGGTAGGTACAGCCACAGTCCAGTCGGAACAGAGGTCCAACACCAGAAAATCCCTCAGCAATAAATAACAGAAAAGAGAAGAAGAAGTCATCAATTAAAATCCATAAAATATGCATGCAGTGTCGGACACGAGAGTGTCTGACCATGAGATCTCAGTTCAGTAAAATGGAACCAACATCATATCCAAAATTATGGCATGCATGCAGTGTCAGACACGAAAGTGTTTAGACACAAGATCTCAGTCCCAAAAAGAAAAGATTCAGAACATCAGATCTCATCCAAAAATCCACACAGAAATGGATAAGGAAACATTCCAAAAACAAACCCATCCCTGACCTAACGAACCGAGCAACCTTAGAGTCACCACTGGATTTGTTAGGTCTAGGCCAACCGACAGCATGTAAGCAAAAGGAATAGATCCACTGGATCCCCCACAGGAAAACACCATCGAAAACCCATTCTCAACAGATCTGGAACCACTACCAGATCTGGAGTAAAAACTCCTCAGAAAACAACATCACAACCACAGAATAGTCACAGATCAACTTGATCTCGAAGAATCAACTAAAGAAACATCATAGATCTAACATGCAACCCAAAATAACCACATGCAAGGGTCGATCTACAAGATCGGACCACAGAAACCCTAGATCCATCGGATCTGAACAGTTAGAACTGTTCGAAAGAAGAAAACATCATAGATCTCACACAAACCCAGCTAAACCCTAGATCTCGTCACCGATCAAAGGATCTCAGAGTCTAGGCCATAGATCTGCCATAGATCTGACCAACAGAAGAGATCAGAGTTAGGGTTAGGGTTTACCCTCTGGAAGTCGAAGCCCAAAGCTCGTCGAGGAAGAAGTCAGGAAGAAGACTCGGTCAGAGCAGCGCCTAGGCGTCAAGGAAAGCTCGCCTAGACCCAGCCATCGTCTTCATCGCCAAAGCCGTCATCATCGGGGTCGTCGGCTTCAACAGGGACGAAGTCGCCTCGCTCAGAATCGAAGTCGCCGCTCCCTCAGATCTACGCCACCGGAGTTGCCGTCATCAGCAAGGTCGTCGGAGAAGAACGCTCGAGAACGGCGGAGTTCTCGAAGGGTCGGCGGAGGAAACGAAGAGTCGGTGGAGGAATCGAGAAGAGTGGAGAGCTCGAGAGTCGGTGGAGAGAAATAATGGCCGCTCTCTCTCTCTCCGAACGGTTCGGTTTATAACGTAAATTAAATGGTAAATTTGCAGATAAGCCCCCCCGCAATTGGCACATTAACAAAAACCCCCTCTTCCTTTTTGTATTTACCCGCAACTAAAATTTAATAGGAACATTTACAGTTTAACCCTCTGCCTTTTCATAATTACATAAATTATTTAAAAACAGTTTTTAAAATAAGAAAAACAATATAAAAGTTGTTACAACAACTTCCAATTGTTAAATTGTCAAAAATGTAATTCATTCAAAATGTTTTCAAATTAATAATAAGTATAGAAAATGAATTTTTAATTTTATTTAAAGAAACTGGAAAGTGGAGTTACAGATGTATGGCTCCTAATCAGAGCAACACAAGTCACAATGTATCCACAATGGTAAAAATAGAGTATACAATGCATACTACATGATTCTAGGTCAATCTGGTCAAAAGTCAACTCTTGGTCAACTCAACAGTCAAACTAGGTCACAGGAAGTCATACTAGGTCACAGGGAATCAAACTAAGTTAAATAAAGTCAAACAAGGTCAAACTGGTCTAGTCTAGGTTAAAGTCAACTCTTGGTCAATATTCTAGTCAAACTAGCCAAGTTATCTAAGGTTTAGTCAATCAATGGTCAGACTAGTCAAATACTAGTCAACATGGTCAAGCTAGGTCAATCTAGACTATCTAAGGTACTACACCACAAGGTTAAGGTATAACCAATACCTATTCAAGTATACCACATATAAATACATATATATATAATACCAACCTTAATCCTACATTCAAGCTAATCCCATATTCCATCTCAAGTCATGACTCAACTCTAAGTATCTCACTTAACCCCATACATATCTTAATTGACAGGTAACTATTCATATAACCCAAGTCACACAAATACCCTTATATACTTAGGGCACTCACATATAGGTCAAACCTAACCAATTAGTTAATAATCTAGGGTTTAGTCAAACCTTAGTCATTAAGTCCTTCTAAGTCCTTTCTAGGTTAATTAGGTCAAGGTCTGACCTATAGTTGACTTTGGTCAACTATGGTCAACATTTTGGTCAACCTAGGTCTAGTAGTTAAATACTAGTTAATATGGTCAAACTAGTCAACTCTAGTTACTTGGGTCCATATAGGGTCAAGCCTTAGTCTAACTAGGGTTTTGGTCAATCATAGACTAATCAACAAGGTAATTAGGTTAATCTTGACCAATGGTCAACATATGGTCAAACACTCTAGTCAACCTAGGTCTACTAGGCTTATTGGTCAAATCAAGACTTACTAGCCATAGGCCATAGGCTAACATATCTAGGGCACTGGCATATACATCTATATATAATACCATATATATACCCAACTATATATGATACATATATATTCATGCAACTTAACATATCTATATATATTATCAATATATAGGCTAAATATATATATAGCCTAACTATACATATAGCCTATCTATATATACCAATAACTATATACATAACCTATATATAATATACATAGGGAGAGGGAAAAAGAGAGTGAAAGGGAGAGAGAGCTGGACAGTGAGAGAGAGGGACATAACTGGACAGGAAAGAGGAGGGGGGCTGTTCTCAGATTTCCTGAGAACAGGAAACAGCCCCACACAACACACACACCTACATGTATATACACATGTACACACATGTGTATACACCCAAATTCCTCCCACACACTCACATACATATATACTACATATATATACACTGAAATACACATATACATGCATATATCATAATCAAAATAGATTTGAAATTCATTTTTGAAAAACTGGGATTAACCCAAATTCTAGAAAATAATGGACTGTGCACAGGAAACAGGGTAAACCCGATTCCACACACAAAATCGAGCTAAGACTCGAATCCATAGGTTGGTAATCGTGCCCCCATGTGTACACGTGTCTTAGGTGTCACTGGAAGTCCACCACGACACGACACGACGTGTCAAAGTGTCAAAAACCCTAATCGGGTAAGTACAGTGCACTGTGAAGTGCACTGTCTCGTGCACGTGTTCACGTGCCTCGTGCTCACGACAAAGGACACGTGAGGTGTCGTGCTCGTGTCAGTAGATAGGTGGGGTGTCAGGGTAGGTGTCTAGGTGCCTGAGTCGTGTCCACGAAGTCGCGTGTCCACGCGCGAAGCGCGTATCAGTAGGGGAAAATTCGTGCGCACAGTACAGTTCAAAATCAGTGCGTGCCAAATTCCGTGTCCGACACGATACTAGGAGTCTTGAAACTTGGGGAGTGACTTGTCAGTCACTGCCCCGAGTCCCACACCAAATTTGGTGATTTCTAACGGCCTGTGCAGTGAGCACTACACGTGTGGCAGCAGGGCACTGCCACCGTGTCTGTACGTGTATGTGCGTGTCCGTTTTGGACAAGAGGACACCAAATCTTCGACTCAGTCCTCAGGATTCCTGATCTACAATACAAGACCTAATTTTTTTTTCAATTAGTTTTTGTAATTAAAAACATTTTATTCACACAGGCATTTCATCAAACAAGGTTTCCTAGCCTAGGATACGTGTCCGATACGGACACCAAACCAACTCTAATTTTCACCAAATTTGACCCACAGTTCCCTGGTACCTAGATGCATGCAAATATGAAGAGAAAACATAATATTAACATGGTTTGAGGGTATTTACCTATTTGTGTGAAAACTCAAGAAAACACCAAGTAGGGGGGTGTCCTCTTCTCTTGGTGATGCCCAAAGCCCCTCAAATCCTCGATAGCAGGCCCTAACTAGTACCCTCTAGTGTAGGGGAGTCCAATGCAAGAAACTAGAGATAATTTAGATCAAAATTGATCAAGTTATCAAGGTTTGAAGGTGGTGGGTTTTGTAGGGTTAAAATTCATGTAAAATGAGCATGAATTAATGTGATGGGTTAATATAGGATGGTGTAGTGGTAGGGGAGTACCCCATGGCCGGCCATAGCAAGGGGGGGTGTCCTTGGGTTGCTTCCAAGCTAAGGAAGGTTGACTTCCATGTAAAGGGGTTGATATTTTGAATGTTTCAAGCAAAATATCCATAAAGGCAAATCTAAGATATTTATACCACTTTAACCATGACCAAATATCTATCCTCTAACTTCTAGGTTAGTAGCTAACCTCTAGATTATGGCTAAACTAGGTTAGAAGCTAACATGACACTTAACAATAATTAAACAATAATAAAAACACATAAATACAAATAATTCCAAATAAATCCTAGAAAATTACCAAAATATCCTTTAGGCTAAAAAGCCCTAATTTGAAGTTCTAAACCTATGGTTAGGCTCACATGATCATGGTTAGTCTCTAGGTTATGAAATCTCTAGGGTTTACACTAGGGTTATACTAGTAAAGTCACAAAGTCATAAGTCATGACTTAGAAAATGGTTTTAATTAACTAAAAATCACCAAAGATCATATCATGACTAAAATACCACTAATAAATAATAAAATAATAAATTTTCAAAAATACCCCAATTTCAGAAAACTGGGTGTTACAATATGCGATGCGCGCATGTGTTTTTCTTGGAACAGGGACGTTGCACGCATGGATTCGTAAAGAGATTATGTAGCAACTGCGATGTGGACTGCGGAGGAGCTGATACATGACATCCCTGAACAGAATATAGTTGCAACTGTGCGCATGTGGCACAACCAACTGCCACATGGCTGTGGTTAGGGTTTGAACAATTGCTGAGATCATGGGTTCATAGGTATGACTGAGTCAATGACACATGGCGCGTGTACATTGCTCAAAGATCTTAAACTGTTGGAACAAAATCGATCGCTACGCCATGGAGGAGCGTATGCTGGGCGTATGGAGTTTTAGGCGTATGGGAATTTCCTACGCCTAAATGATCTTTGGCATGTGAAATATTTTGGCGTAGGGGAGTTGCTTTGCCTGGCCACGTGGCATTGTTCAGCTATTAATGGCAGAAACTTTAATCATTATGCTGAGGCAAACGCTGACGTATGCTGTCAGCTCGATGTTCGATGCGTCTTGTCTTCTAGCGAGGGTGACTTAGCTACGCCTGTATTACCATGCAAATCAACTGGGTATAGGTTTGTAAGGAGAGTAGCTCCTTAGTTCCCACGTTGCCGCTGTCTGCACAGGATTCGAGGCGCAAGCTGCATCACACTCGAGTTGAGAGCTGACATCTGACATACTCGTCAGTGGAGTATTAAATGCTCTTCCTATTGAAGGGACGCCTAGGCGTATGACTCCATAGGCGTAGTTGTAGTTTTTAACACCTTTGGATCTAGGCACATGACCCTCGAGCGCATGATTAGATGGAGCGCATGAGTTGGAACATGTGGAGTTTGTAGGGTGCACGGTTTCTGTATTTTCCATGCTTCTACATGGACATGATTAATTATTAGCAAAAAAGTGATTAAGATAATTAAATAATACTAAATAACTCATGCTTAATTATCAAGTCCAATAATTATGGCAAAATATAATAAGTATATATCAATTTAGTTACCTATTAACTCGTGTCATGGTACATGCGATGCTTGTGCAACACATTTTACAAATGTTGATATCATTTTATGTAGCACAGATAACAAACAACCAAACTTAGTAAAAAAATATTTTTTTCAATAATATTTTTTTTTATGTTAGAAATGTTGATATCATCTTAATTAACAAAGAAAATATCCAACCAAACTTACTCAACAGAAATATTAATTTTCTAATAGAAAATTATCCAACTGACAAAATTATAATAATGAAATATTATTTGTCAGCATCTTCAAGCATTATCTTCATCAACAACACTTGACTGGTAAACCTTGCTTACCTATAAAGTGCCGATAGTTACTGACATTGGCAACATACATTGCCCTACAAGAAATAAGAAAAACTAAAGAGGTTATATGAAGTCAAAGGTAGTGATAATAATTAAGATGTTTAATTCCATCAATTAATAGACATAACTAAGTCAAGTACCTCATAAGTGATTAGTTTTTTGGGAGCAAAACTTCATGATAAACAACATTTCTATTAAATACTTCATTCTCGTTGTCAACCGATTCTTTCTTAACTAACACTCTTGTTGATATTTTTGAAACACCTCGAGATAAAAGCGATGTACAATTGTCCATGTCCAAAAACATGATCGGGAAGGTAAATATCTACATTTGGCATTATTTGACCTTGTGATTTATTTATTGTTAGTGCAAAGCTCAATTTAACTAAAAATTGCTTTCTTGTCAAGCATCCAACCAGGCCACAGCCACTTGGTTGCACAACATTTTGTTCATTCACCAAAGAGTTGCATCCATGGATATAGAAAACAAAAAAAATAAAAGAAGAAGATAAATTGAACGAGGCCTTACTTTTGACCTCAGTCGATACATCTTCTCTGCATCCTGAAACTTCTTCTGTTTCTCGTAGTACAAAGCATATGCCAAACAAAATATAGCATTCTTCAACCCGGTATGGTTCTTCTCCATCTTCCTCAAAAGCACTCTTGCATCATCCACGCAAACCATCTGAATGTGATAGAAGTCGTTAAGTATACAATGTAAATACCACCAGGAATCAAAAAGTCAGACACCCAAGCCAATAGCCATGAGTAGGAGAAAACCAGAACATGGCTACTCCATTTCCTCGCTAATTATATTCATAAAACAATGAATGAAGGGTTCATCATAGAAAAAAAAAGTTATCTATCGGTCATGCCCAAATTCGAAAGATATTATGAGAACTACAACAAAATAATCGACAAATTCTTTAGATCGAATTGGAACTCACCGAGAAAAATCTCTTGCCGAAGGACCCGTTGCCGATCTTACGACCAAGCTTGAGTTGGAAGAACCGAAATAGAAGAGGAAGGGTTTTCTTTTCTTTTCTTTTCTTCCTTTTATTTTCTTCGAAAAATACTGCATAATAGAAAGTAGAAGAGAAAGGGAGGAAGTATTCATTTAAAGAGATTTGATAGAATAATGTCAATTTGATTGCATGAAAAGAGAAGGGATGGTTACAAATGGTTTCAAATTTAAATTGAGATATCAATGACTTTTTATCCATATATAAAGAAATATTTATCAAAGATTCTAAATAATTTATCTATGAAATTATGTAATCCAAATACCCCTGGTATTTGAATTATATAATAGTATAGATAATATTTTATGATATTATAATGCACTTCCATTTTTTTTCACTTCCTTTCATAATGGCTATTCAAACACATTTTGGAAGGAGTGGACAAGAAAGTGCTAAAATGGTTCAAAACTTTCTACACTATACCTTCCACTTTCTTACTTCCGAGGAGTTCTTTCTATCCAAACAACCCAAAGGAACCCCGATTCAATCTCTTTGGAAAGTTTTTAGGTTGATTTTAAAAAAAGAAAATTATATCACTACTTGAATTCACCTCTCAACCCATAAAAGTAGATCTTCAATCCATTAGGGGGGATGTCGAATAATAAAAATATATAACATTTACCAACAGTAGAGATTTTTCGTGTCGAGGCATGAAATTTAATACAAAGAAATCAAAAGATAAAAATAGAAGAGAAACATAGGGAACAAAAGGGGAGAGGAAGAGAAGGATAGTCAACTACCTCTATATATACATGTCAATTCAAATACTATGTTTCTTTGATTCATTCAACAATGCAAAATATTATTTCATTCAAAATTAATATGGAAAAATATCATAAATAATACATAAAGCTATCATATTTCTATGGTTTTTAATTTTTTCTTACTTTTTGGCTTTCTCATGCCAAAACCTTAGAAAGTACGATCTGATCCGAAACAACTGCTAACAAAATTCATACGGAGAGTCTTACAAGTTATAACGATCCCTAAAGTGATACGAACATTGAAATAATCAAGAAAGATTGCTCTAACGACATCTTGAAAAAGTATTCCATATTAGTTTGATCTCAAGTTTAAATGCATAATAAAAATATATCATAATATGGTTTTTACAACTATTTTTAACGTATACGTGGGCAATAACAAACCATATACTTAATTGAAAGTTAAGAAACTCTAAAAAGGTGTGCCACATATTTGTAACCAATCCAATGTATATATATATATATATATATATATATATATATATATATATATTGTAGGACCCTATATATATATATATAGGGTCCTACAAATGTATTGTAGGACCCTATATATATATATATATATATATATATATATATATATATATATATAGGAAAAAAAAAAAATATATATATATAGGGAAAAAAAAAAAAAAATATATATATATATATAGGGTCCTACAATACATTTCATGAAAAAAATTGTATCGATACATCCAAAATCTGAACCATTGGATATTGATCAAATGGTTCGGATTGAGGTCAAAAGTCAAAATCAGCATTAAATGATGTTCCCTACTCTATTAATCTGAATCAACATTAATGCTGATTTTGACTTTTGATCTCAATCCGAACCATTGGATCAACATCCAATGGTTCAGATTTGGGATGTATCGATACAACTTTTTCCACGGGATGTATTGTAGAATTTTCCATATATATATAATGTAAGTTAAACGGAAACATCAAATTAAATCAATTGAATACGTGCATTGCTGAATATAATATAACCAAGAAATCTTACCAAGTAATTGTGGTGAATATTGAATAGTCCCATTAGATGACATGTCGAGATCAGATGGTATGCAATCCCTTTCAAGTGAAAAACTTTATATGAACTCCACATTTTGGTGTTTACCCAAAAAATTTATGTATCAATGATGGTATCGATGTGTCGATGTTAACCTTACTACTATTTGCACAATGTTGAGAAAAATTAGGAAGCATTTTCATATAATGATGACACTGTCCATCCTTTGAGAGAAGATCCACTATGGATGACAGTAGATGCCTCAGGGATAAATTTTCTTTTATCCATTTCTGAAAGAACCCATAGCTCTGTTTACTTCACCATTCTCCAACAAGCCCTTAACAATAGCATTAAGCATACCAGAATCTGAAGAGTAACCATATTTCTGCATTGACAAAAACAACTCTTCGAATTCATCCAACAACCCTTCTTTAATCAGGCCTTTCATCATTATGGTGTATGTTAGAACATCTGGTGGCACTACGTCACTTCTCAGAATAGAGTTAAAGAGATCCCTAGCTGCATTAACCTTACCAACTTGAAACATTCCTTCAATTAAAATATTGAAGGTCCTAGCATCCAGTTTTTCCTTCTGACATGATATGGTGTCGAACAGATTCATAGCCTCGTCAATGTGGTGATGTTTACAAAGTCCATGTAATATTATATGATAGGTGTGGAGATTTAGGGAAGTTCCAGAAGCAATCATTTTATCTTGTATTTCTTTTGCGTCAGCAACTCTTCCAGCTTGGTATATAATCCATCTAACATAATATTGTGAGTAGCAAGTGTTTGTTGCAATCCCTTACAAGGCATCTCACCAAAAAGATGTCTAGCTCTATCAACCTTTCCACACTTACAAAAGCCATTGATCAAGATGTTGTAAGTAACTGTATCTGGTTTATGACCTCGTGAGAGCATTAGCTCAAAAACTTTAAATGCTTTACTTGTTTCTTGTATCAGGCAATATCCATCCATTAATGTATTGTATGTTACTACATTGGGCTCCAAACCTCTTTGAATCATCACATCTAATAATTTATAAACTTTTCCGACCATTCCTTCTTTACACAGAGCATCCATTATCGTGTTGAATGTCACAACATCAAGTTCAATCCCTTGATCCTTCATTCCCTCGAGCAAACTAGAAGTTACTTCCCATTTTCCTGATTTTAGAAGTCCCGAAATCAAAGTGCTATAAGTGATAATATCAGGAGAAAGACCTTGAGTTACCATTTGACGGAAGATATCTTTAGCTTCCACCATTTTTTCTATTTTGCAAAGTCCATCAATCAAAGTGTTATAAGTGATAATATCAGGAGAGAGACCTTGGCTTCCCATTTGACAGAAGAGGTCTTCAGCTTCCACCACTTTTCCAATTTTGCAAAGTCCATCAATCAAAGTGTTATATGTGATAATATCAGGAGAGAGGCCTTGGGTTCCCATTTGACGGAAAAGGTTTTCAGCATCCTCCACTTTTCCAATTTTGCTAAGTCCATCGATCAAAGTGTTATATGTGATAATATTAGGTGAGAGACCTTGAGTTACCATTTGACTGAAGAGATCTTCAGCTTCCTCCACTTTTTCGATCTTGCAAAGTCCATCAATCAAAGTGTTATATGTGATAATATCAGGAGAGAGGCCTTGGGTTCCCATTTGACGGAAGAGGTCTTCAGCATCCTCCACTTTTCCAATTTTGCAAAGTCCATCAATCAAAGTGTTATATGTGATAATATCAGGAGAGAGACCTTGAGTTACCATTTGACGGAAGAGGTCTTCAGCTTCCTCCACTTTTCCGATCTTGCAAAGTCCATCTAATAAAATACTGTTAAGTAAAAGTGTCCGGCTGCACTCCTTGTCGCATTTTCTTGGACACATCCATAGCCTTATCTACCTTTTGGTTCTTACAGTACCCATCAATCAAAACATTGTAACTACGGACGTCGTGCCTTAGACCCTCACGAGACATGGAACTAAGTAACTCATCCACCTTCTCGAACCTGCCTTCGAGACAATATCCATGCAGTAGTACAGTATACATGATTTTATTGGGTTTCTCACCTCTTTCAACCATCAAATTGAGTAGCTTATGCGCTTCGATCATTTTCCCCTGCTTGCAAAGATAATCCATCAACGTGTTAAATGTTACAGCATCTGGCGTGAGTCCTCTATCGACCATCTCTTTAAAGATTCCGCTGGCCTCTTTCCGACGACCAAGAAGCAAATGGCCTCTAATAATGCTAGTGTACGTAATGACATTCGGTTGGATTCCCATGCTGACCATCTCCTCGAATAGCTCAGAAGCGCTACTCATCTTTCCTTGTCTGCAACGAGCGTTGATGACTGTATTGTAAGTGAACACATCGGGTCCACTATCCATTTTCCTGAGTACATCGATTGCCAAGTCCGTGTTTCCGCTCTCGCAGTGACCCTTCATGACGGTATTGTAAGATACAACGTCTGGCACAAAACCCAACTGAGGCATTTTGTCGAGCAACTGGGCTGCTTCGCCGAAGCTCTTCTTGACACAGAGCCCTCTGAGCAGAGAGTTGAGGATGATGATGTTGGGAGAGATGCCGGCACGGTTGAGCTTGTTGAGCAACTGGGCTGCTTCGCCGCAGAAGTCGATGAAGATGTCGTAGGTGACGGTGTTGGGAGAGATGCCGGCACGGTTGAGCTTGTTGAGCAAGGAGAAGATGGTTGGGAAGAAGTTGGAGGAGGATATTGATGGGTTGTTCTTACGAGTAATGGAGGTGAAGAGGATGTTGTAGGTGGAGACGTCGGGAATGGGTTGCTTAGCAGCAGTCAATTTGTCGAACAGATAGAGTGCCTCTTCTATGCAGAGGTGCTTCTCCGAGCGACAGCGCTCTCTGACGAGACGCTATACAGTAGGATTCTTCTTCTTCTTTTTTCATTCCTCAGAGCAATTTGTTCCATCTGTATTTGCCAATTAACATTTTGGCTTTGACAAGTCTTTAAGTCTGTTAAAAAGAAATATCATGCATTATCTATTGCTAATATTTTCTTTGTTACGATCCTGTATGCGAAAGGCAAATTAATTATACCAGTAAATGTACATGCATTCTACCTAAAATACTAATATTATCTAATATAGTCAAACACTTATTCTAGCTCGTGTTGTTAAAGTGAGAGGGATTTTCTTCGTTGGTTGAGTTCAATTCCTACATACGGTTTAGACGGTTCACCTTTAAGCCATTTTTCAGTTTCATTATAATCGTAGCACTAGTTTTTTTTCCACATAAATATTGTTTTCGATTTCTCGATTGTTATATATAACAATTATTTTAATTAATAAGTAATGATATATACGGCTTAGACGGCTCACCCTTGAGTCACTTTCCGACCTCGTTATAATTAGTAGCACTAGTTTTTTTCACATAAATATTGTGACCGTTATAGCTTTTATTAGCTAACCGCAGATACATTGAAAATGTATGCTCTACCTAACACTAACTAAAAGTTCATGAAATTTGTATTCACCTTCAAAACTAAGTTTTCTTATTAATTATTTATTTGACAGTTCGTCATGGCTATTGATTCTGCCTAAGAAAAGGACTGCGAGAAGAGAGAAGATAAAAGGATTGTTAGAAGAGAGGAGATTAATTAGGATTTTAGGGAGAGATGAGAGTGAGATTTTGGAGGCAACCAATAATTGTTGGATGATTGGAAATGAAAAGGGAAAGCTCCCCTACTATTCTGCTAACTTTAAAACAATCTACCATAATTTAAATTTTTATATGTTAAAAAAAAGTTATTCCTTCAGCAGAACAGCGGCTCAAGAAACGATGGCCGGCCTAAGGACCTCGAAGTCTCAAGTGGCCGAAGGTCGGGTGGTCCTTGGCTATATATATGGTCGTACGTCAACTCTTCCCCATTCCATCACCACCACCACCATCACCTCTTCCTCATCCACCAACCCCTCATCCACCAAAGTTCTATCCTTCATTGTGCCTATGACTGGCACCTCCTCCTTACCAAACCCATATCAATTTATGCATGCCAAAGTTACCATATTTTCCAACAGAACTTACGGAAACCATAGTTTAAAGTATCGGCCGATACTGATCTGATACGACCGATACCGATCCGATACAGCCGATACCGATACGATTTGGCATGTCCCAATCCGATACCGACCGATACCCGATACTGACGGATATCGACATCGGGGTTTGAAACATAATAAGGTTGTAAAAGCATATAAAAGAAGAAAATTGATCTATTACATGTAAAACAATCGGTAAGGGTGACTACTATTTCATTTAATTTCAAAACTTCTAAGAAATAGCACTGAAAATACTTAAAATTATACTTATATGTATAAAATATTTTTTTAAATGTTAATAATATTTATTTTTCGATACCAAAAAAATCCGATACTTCGATCCGAAACCGCCGATACCGATACTCATATGAATGGTCCGATACCGATTCCGGTACAGATACTGCAAACCTTGACGGAAACTTTCTTGCTTTATATGGGCTATTATCCATTCTCTTCTTTCTCAAATTGTTTTGAAGTACATCAGACTCGTTCTGGAACTTCTTAATTCTCACTGATCTTGGAATTAAGGACGTTTATACTTTTGTAAGGCTTGGGTTCTGTTAAACTTTTAATTTCCAGATTTTGTAAAAATTACTAGACATTTACAATATAGTAAAATATCACTTAGAGCACAGATTTTTTCTATGTATTTGTTTAACTTCTTATCAAGGTTCTGAATGGCGGTAGGCGGGTGAGACGGAGAGAATCCGCCTACCGCCTAGGCACCGCCTATGCGGCTGATACATTTTGGACATTTTTTTACTATTTTACTACTGTTTTTTTTACATAATATGCATATTTTAAGGGTGTTCCATGCACAACTAAGTTGTAGAATGAATGTTTATCAAGTTTTAGTTTTGTAAAAGGGAACTATTGGCCCATAATACTTGCAAAACCTTTTGGTCAAAACATCTTGTTAGGCATTGCTCCTCCTAGGCGACTGCCTACGCTGCCAAACCTCCGTTGGCCGCCTACTCCACTGTCTACCGCAAAGGCGGTGCGGACAGAGACCGCCTAGGCGCCGCCTCCACCGCCATTTAGAACAATGCTTCTTATTACCATATTCTATATGATACACTGTTAAATGATATGTAAAATTTCCATCCTCATGAAGCTGAATTCCCCCCCCCCCCCCCCCCCCCCCCCCCCCCCCCCCCCCCCTCTTAGACTCTTGACTTTCACAATACTGATTGAGCTTTGTTAGAGAGGAGATGTCCCTTAGCCTTAGCTGAGCTGAATGGATGGTAAGGATTCATGTGGCTGATTCCCATTTTTTTGGATCAAGGTTTGTTGCTGTTGTTATTCTGTGCGACATACCATTAACTTCCCATAGATGTTGAGGATTCTTGTTCTAGGTAGATAGTTTTGTAACTTTTGTCATATATTAGAATTATCGATTATATGAACATTTGTGCTGCTTGATACTTGAAGATCTTGATTCGCCATTCCCATAATTTTTAGAATTATGACATTTCTGAGAAGTGAGAACAATCCCTAGACCAACATTTTCCTTTGCTGCCTCTTTAAATTCAAACTCTTTAGAAGACCATTTCTGAACCATGGCTACAGGAAGGAGTACCTATCAGCTCGTCCTAGGTATCGCTGCTTGACAGTTGAAAGTACAAAAAAGAGGAAGTGTCAGGGCCTGTTTGTTGGCTGAGCGGAACACTTTATTGGTCTCTGCTTTTAGTTATTTTGAGTGAACTCTTTTGAAATACTTTATTTAGATTTTAGGGGTCACACATTCTGTGTGGTTTGAGCAAATGTTGAGTTTGTAAGTAATTGACTTGATAAGTTGCTATTCCCTTTACCAGTGTTAAAACAGTATGTGCATGTACTGTCTACTGAATTTGTAGGTAATGGGATGAATGGTGGTAGAGTGCATCCGAAGGCGTTGTCCTCCATCAAGTAGTTTTGCGTGTGCGTGTACATACGTGAATGGGCCATTATCCATTCAATTTTCATGCCAACTGAGAAAGAAAACAAAGAGGGATAGAAGGATAGACCTAGTCTACCATTTGACCAACAATGTGTTATTTTTATAATCATTGAAATTGTCATTGCTATAGAAATGAAATAAGGCACTAACTTATAATGTTTCTACCCAACCCCTTCCCCCTCATAAATTGCTCGTGCCATTGTTGATCTTATGATTAAATATATTAGAAAGCTCTAGAATACATAATTTGCAGTATCGGATGATACCAGTCCGATATGATCGACACCGACTTGGTATGTTCCGATCCGATACCAATACCAATACCGATACCCGACATTCGGGGTCTTGTTTCCAGTCAATTCAGCAAAGAAAATTGAACGAAAATGACTAATCAACAAGGATGTCAGAACATAGTAAAATTGTAAAACCATATAAAAGAAGAAAACTTATCTATCGAATGTTAAACAATCGGCAATAGTGACTACTATTTCATTAAATTAAAAATTACTAAGGAACAACATATAAAATACTTAAAATTATGCCTAAATGTATAAAATATTCTTTCTAAAATTTTAATAATTTATTAATAATTAATTGTTTTCCAATACCAAAAAATCCGATACTCCGATCAGAAACCTGTTAATAATTAATTGTTTTCCGATACTCATAGGAAGGGTCCGATACTGATCCAGATACCAATACTGTTAACCTTGCTAGAATATCAGGAACTGCGGCAAATTGTTCGTTCATCTTACTGTTTTAGCAACATCTAAATTCATATTCTTTGGGGATTTTGGGGTTGCTTTATTGCAGCTTGTTCGTTTTAAGGAAAGAACCAAGCGGATGATAGATTACATTAGTGATAACTCCATCAGTTGATTCATTAAGTTTACATTGTTCCATCAGTTGTTTCATTAAGGTTACATTCTTTAGTTTTGTCTGTTGGCTTTCCGATCAATTGTGTTTTTTCTTTCTGAAACTTCGATAATTTTCTGTGTTATTTTTAGGGAAAGAATGAGCAGATGATGGAGTATATTAAAAAGCTGCGAACTTGTATCGAATGGTTTATGGAACTTGAAGTTGGTTATATAATAGAGAAGGAGAAGATTAAGGACTTGTTACAGTCTGAACAGAAAAGACACTGAGATGGGTAAGACCTAGCTAAAAGATCAGCTGGATTCTTCTAGGGTAAGTGAAGATTTGATGCCATGTCAGCTTATTTTGTTGAACTCTCCCCTTCTATTTTGCACCAATACAGAACTGGATACGGATATGGGATAGGAATATTTTCAAAATAGGTACAAGGTAGTCACGTCTGTTGCACCAATTGGGAAACGGATAAGTTACAAACACGATAAGGATACAAATACCATTTTCCCATGTCAATGCAGCATAGAATCCTCTATAGTGTTTTGTGAGGGTGTTCTTATTTAGTACTCTATAATAAATTCTACGATCTTAATTCTGAACATCAGAATTTTTGGTACGTACATTTATATGGAAATCTTTTGATGCATGTTCTACTATTTTTCCACTTTAGGTGACTAGATTATTAAGGACTCGTCCTCTATTCCGTTAAAGTCTCTCTTTAATTTTAAAGGACAAATTACTACTTATGTATTGGACTATTAGTATGGTCCAAACACAGTTGTTGATCACTGATATAGTAGATCCACAGATAAATTTAAGAGAGGCCAGAGGAACTTCTCAAATCTTCTGCTTACATCAGCTTCCTGAAGTAAGCATTATAAGATGCAGACAATTTGTTCAAAAAATTATGTATATTATTGAAAACTTTATCCTCCACAAAATGATTAGTAAAAACACTTGCAAAAGTAGCTTAGATCAGGGTTTTACTTTTTATGTAACTATGCAACATGGTAGTTGGAAGTGTGAGATGAGTGGAGTACAAAATTCATGAGCCTCCTTTTTAAAAAGATAAAAACTTTATTTCCATTTAGTCATGCTGCAAGGGTTGAATAGGCTAGTTTTTCCTCCGAATTGATTTATTGTGCTGGTACCATTGCAATGCTTATGTCGCCATTTGAAGGGATTTTCATATCATAACTTTTTTTTTTCCAAAACATGATGGATATATTCGGATTTTTTTTTGATAGATATTAATTGATAGTAAAAAAAAAAAAAACCAAACTTACATGAGTACATCTTATACAATGCATATTGATCTGTCAATTACAACTGCTAGTCCTTTTGATAGCTGTATCTGTCAAACTTTGATGTTTGAACAAATACTTCACTGCCAACCTGACACTAGCATTCCTGGCCAAGGCAAGTATTTCCAGGAGAGACGTGTCATTAAGCCTTGACAGCCAAGTTGCTGTTGATATCTGCATGTTTGAGTTTTATTCTCTTGCATTGGAGTGGTTTCTCTTCAAAATATCATATTTTGGCTTCATTTGGCAACATGGCACATTTATCCAAGGATATTATTAAGCCAACTTTTTTTTTGTTCTTCAGTTTTATTTTATCTGCACTAGTGTTTAGATGTCTTAAAACATAGCATAGTTTTATTCAAAAGCAAACTTGGATTGTAAGGAACAGTAAAACTTGGATGGTAACAGTTATTATTATTGTCATATAACCCATTGAGGACATAAACCAACCCAAATCTTACTACAATCTCCAACTTGGGTTTGTTGACTTCGATTCTCAAAAGCAGACTGCAGGATAAAGTAAACTGCGTCAAAAGCAGATTGCAGATAGAGAAAAGCAGATTGCAGATTGGGATGTGAAACAGGACCAATGCAAAAAAGAGTAGGTATAGAATATAAGAGTTTTAGTGATATGTTTTTATTGGAGTGTACTTAAATTTGGCTTATGCTTTATGGTGAAATGGAAAGGGTAAGCTCTATGTAAAAAGTTTGAGCCTACCCGAATGTGTTGGTGATTGGATCGGGTCTATTAAGAGGAATCAAGTCCAGACAGATTCAAAACAAAACTTACATGGCTAGAGTCCAGATCCAACTACCATCATAGATAGTTCACGTTTCAATTATATTGTGGTAGGTGGTCAAATTGCCTGATTAATAATATATGAGTTGATCAAATAAGAAAAAGAATACTTTTCTTTAATATAAATGTTCTTGCTTGGAGCTAAAATTTCTCTAATAAACAAGGAGTAGAAAGGAATGCAGATACTGAGCACAGTCATTTGAGTGACATAATAGTTTTTGGTAAAAATAAAGTGCTAGTTTTGTACCTCAGTCACTCCTTGGCAAGCAGCAACTAGAGTCTAGCTGAGCTAGAAGGGGGACTATGCTTGCTGTAAGGGATCACAAACCTGTTACAAGTATTTAAAAAAATGACTCATGTTGAAGCCTTTTTATTAAATTAGACCCATAATTGAATATGTGATCATGGTCTAGTAATGTAGATAGATTAATCACAAAAACCATCGAGGAACTAAGCTAATGTACACAAAAGCTGGTAGTTATAGGACTAAATATAATATCATATCTGAAACTGGATGCATGCTTATTCGGTTATTTCCAATTAGTTTTGGAACAGGGCATTACCGAATGAGATGGGAATTCTAACTTTCATGAAAATCATATTTAGACAGGTGAAATGGAATTTATGTTATAGTTTTTTTTTAAAACATGGTTAGCTTTCTTGTTTTGGGGGTATATGCTCCACACCATAAAACTGACTCTTATGGATTATAAGCTGAATCTCCGGATCTCCGGATAAGAGTTCATATAATTAATTATAATCTAATGCATAAATGGTTTTAAACTTTAGCCACAAAAGGGAAAAAAAAAATATTTCTAAACTGTCTTGACTGATTAATGTAAGCATTCAACAATCTTAACAAAGTGATTTAAGAGACAGAATAATACCGACTCTAGTATTGTTTTCTAGGTTTCATCTACTACACATTAACTCTTCATATAGTGAATAGTTTAACCCATTAGTGGACTGTTGTAAGAATTTGTACCTATAAAGTGATAGTCTAGATATCGCATTAGTGGACTGTTGTATACTAGGACCTTCATTCTTTGATCCCCCTATTGCCGTTTGATTGATATTTAATCTTGTAGGATCTAGATAATCTTATTAAATCTGATGCTAAGTAAAACTTTGCACGATAACAATATGTTTTTCACTATTACGGAAGCTAAGAGGCATCTCAACTAGTTTGGAATTCAGGGAGATATAGACCAGAAACTTTAAGTTATCACTGTCAGTTTCATCAAACTTTCTTGCTATCATTTATTTCCTCTTCTTTTTCCCCTCATTTGGAAGCTTAAATTACTATTGATTGATGAATGCAGAAGGTCAAGCAGAGTAATGGCAACAAGAAGAGAAGGAAGGGGACGATGATGACAATGAAGACGAAGTTAAGAAGTACCTAGGCAGAAGGAATGCCAATGGAAACAATAAATCAAAGAGGTGACACGCAGAAAAGTAGCTGAGATGTTGTACAAGGATACATTCGGAGTTCTCCTTTCGTCTCTGTTCAGGTCTTGATTGTTCATGTTGAACTGATGGCATGCTAGCGAAGGAATTCTGCAATTTTGTATCTTTAAAAGGAAACCCCAGAGAGTTCAATATTTATTGGAATCATCTAATTGTACAGGCCTGTCCGAGTATTTCACACTACAATTTCTTAAGTTTACAGTCTCAACCCCTCTCGGAAGTTTTAGCAAAATGCATGGATAATTTTTCGAGAACAATATCGCTCATGTTTTCAGTTACAGTTACCGTAAGTAGACTGGTTAGGAGAATGGAATTAGTGTTTCATTTCTTTCCCCACAAAGTGGATTTTGTTCAAGCAAATTTTGCACATGAAAGTTGTGAAAGTCCATTTCCTTGAGGAAAGGAATGGCACTTGAAATTGTCTTCTGTCCAACTTGGTAGACTTACTCCTGTTAGTTGGGGGAGTCCGTATCCATTTAAGCACAAATTGATGCAGTTTCAGATCCCTTGTAGCAATTAATGGGTGACACCATTCGCAGGTCAATGATCTACATCTATTAACTGAAAGGTCCGAATGATCAACCTACAATCAGTTGTTAGAATCAATAAGTGTTCAAATCGTACATTTGAATAAATTGAAACCCTTCTCATCCCTAAAGATACTGGGAACTATAGTAAAATTTAGTACAACACTGATTCAAATATATATATCAGGCTCTTTAGTTTCCGACAAAGGTAGATTCAATCCATTGTATTATTTTTCTTAACATGATATTGTAAGTACCCAATGGCTAAATTATCCTAATGGCACCACAAGTATAGTTCACTGCTCGATTTTGACACCCCAACCTCATAAATTTCTCATTTGAAGCACTTTTCATCAATTTTAAAACACATCGGAACCACTTCAAAAGAATATATGACAATACAAATATAAATATTTTTGCGCTTTTGTACTACAAGATGTGTTTCAATAAAAGAATATTGAGTTGTGCCAGAATGAAACCAATTAGTTTAAAAATAAATGAATAACGCAAGTCCCAATTTTATTTTGTTAATAGATAAGACCGACTTAATTGTAATATAGACACAGAATGAGTCTAACCAACTGTAGTGTATATTCATTCAGATGGATAGGAGCACAGGGCTAATTACTTCTCGAGTGTGATATGTACAACTCATTTCGAGATTATGCTAATGTCATACTAGTTTTATGAATCACTGTGTCTTGACTCACTGTCGTGTTGAGAGTCATTTAGCAAATCTATTCATAATTAATTAGTATCACTAATCAAAAAGTTAAACTACTACCACAACTTACTACACCAGGGTGAAGAGGAAGTGGGTATGTATTCGAATTTCAGCTCGGACAAAATAAAAACGGAAAGAGAAGAAGTTGGTGCTAGTAGTCCATGACGCGGATGGTCATTAACCTGTGTAACATTAGCCTTGAAAAAACTACCCCCACCGGCCAGAAGTGCATGCAACCATCCGTGTGTTGTGCGCCCCGATGCGAAGCCCTCCTCTCTCCATCCATCCAGCCATCCTCCCAGGTATGTCAATGGAAACCAAAACTTTTGTTAGGGATTTGGGAACATATGGAGCCTTACTATTGACACTCTCAGTGTTGCTGCCAAAGCTTCGTAGTTGATTAATTATGTTGGGTGGGTTTACCATCACCATAAAATAGATTAAATCATTTGTTTGCAATAATGTCAATAAGACTGCAAGAAGAAGAAAATGCACATACCAAAAAATCTAACATAAAACAAAAAATGAGCATTCAAATCGAGGTGACACTACATTCTTCCAAACACAAAGGTATCACTGTATATATAAGCATCAAAAGACATACATAACAAATTGGTTTATGTGAAAACTGTAAATTTTGCTCTTATCATCATAGTGAAGCCAATAAAATGTTGTGTCTAGCAAAAAGAATATAGCTAGGTACAAATTGAATATTCACATTTTGCCTACTCCTCGTGTCCGTGTCCAAGTGATGCACAAAGTAAGTGATGTATGTCTGTATGTAGTGGTCTGTCTATAAGGTATGCATCCTAAATTCATGACTTTCTCTGGAAATGATAACATAGTTATAAATTTCATTTTTGACCAAGACGCTACAATTGATTAGCTATGTGAGAAACGTCAAATTTGCAGACTTAAGAAATTTGTAAATTGCAATCATTTATGGTGGTCCAACTCTTAGGAAGTTATTCCAGCATTGTTCTTGTAAAAATCAATTGAGCCGTAGAAAGAGATTGTAGTGAGTCGTAAATCGGTCTTGAAGTCGACCGAAGAGGAAGAAGAATCAAGATGAAAACCTTTGTCATCTTCGAAGGTCATAATCAAGGGAATATAAGATCAGCACAACAAATATGGGTGTCCAACTCTTGTGGCAAGCGATCAAATATGCCAAAGCATCGGATCGAAGTAAAACAACTTCAAAGACAAGAGAACAAAGCAAGCACAAACCAAGCAAATAATGCAGATGGCGTCGAGGGACCATAGAGATCAGGGAGGGCTGAGAGGTAGGTTTCTAGAAGAAGCCATTAAGGACATCTAGGCTAAGAAAGGTCTTGAAAGAACTATTGCAGCTTCGTCGGACGGGTCGGTTGTAACCTCACCGTAGGCTTTCGTAGTAACCTCGTTGTAAGCGGACGTGTTAGTCTTATATACCTCATTAACCTTCTCAAAACATATAGAAGTGGGGTGGAACTTCTCATATAATATTTGTTTAATCATTTTGTTTGTAATAATGTTAACTAATTAACTATTAATACTTAATACTAAGTAAATAATTAGTAACATTTAATTAACATTTGAGTAATTCTTAATTAGTGTGTAATAACTAAGATAATTAATTAATATCGAAATAAAATCCATAAATTGATAACAAGTAGTAGGTAAAATTTTAGACATAATTAATATTTTTCATTATTTTTTTAATAAATAATAATTTTTACGTAATATGTTATCATATTGGGCATGATTAATTATTAGCAAAAAAGTGATTAACATAGTTAAATAATACTCAATAGCTAATGCTTAATTATCAAGTCCAGTAATTATATATTAAAAATTATATATCAATTTAGTTACCTATTAATAATATTTTTGATATTATAATGCACTTTAACAATTTTATGATTTTATCACTTCCTTGCATAATGGCTATCGAAACACATTTTGGAAGGAGCAAACAAGAAAGTGCAATAAAGTCCCAAAAAAAAGCTACATTATACCTTCCATTTTCTCATTTCCAAGGAGTCATTCCTATCCAAACAATCCCAAAGAATCCAGATTCAATCTCTTTGGAAAGATTTTTAAGTTGATTTTGCGAAGAAAAAAAATTTATATGAGCATGAATCTAACTCTCAACCCATAAAAGTAAATCTTCAATCTATTTAGGGGCATATTGAATAATACAAAAATATAACCCTTGCCAACATATGTTTTGCTGTAGAGGCATGAAATTTAATACAAAGAAATCAAAAAATAAAAATAGAGAAAGAGAACGATAGTCAACTACCTCTATATATACATGTCAATTGAAATATTGTGTTTCTTTGATTCATTCAACAATGCACAATATTATTTCATTCAAAATTAATATGAAAATATAACATAAATAAAACATAAATATACGACTTTATGTATCAAATTTATCTGTTTTTTATTTATAATTTTGGTTTTCCCACACCAAAACTCGAAAAGTACGATATGAAACAACTGATACCAAAACCCATAAGAAGAGTCCTACAAGTTATAACGATCCATAAACTAATACGAACTTTGAAATAATAAAAAAAAAACTTGCTCTAACGACATCTTGAAAATGTATTCCATTTTAGCTTTTTAGCTTGATCTTATGTTCAAAGGCATGATAAAAATATTATAATATTGTTCTTACAACTATTTTTGACGTACACGTGGGCAATGACAAACTGTCACGTCCCAGTTCCAAAAATACGGAACCGAGCCACATGGCAATGGCCAGCGAGTACCACTCCAATGGTTTTACTCCAATTTAATGGAACCATTAGGATAGCACTTAAGCTGTAAAGTACAACAGTAAAAATGCCCAAAAATCTCAGGTAAACTAATCTCATCTACAGAAACAAAGCAAGAACACATAGAGATAAAAGTCCGCTAAATGTGCTGAAATAAACAGTCTGAATGTAACATAATACAATACTGAATAGAAAGTCTTGCAGAAACAATCCCGCTAGTACAATACTGAATGAAAGAAATAGTAAGATAAGTAGATCTGATGACTGGCTAACTAGACAATAGTATCAGGTCAATGAAGGAGCTCTACCACTAGTCAAGCTATTCTGCTGGGAGAACCTCGTCCTCAGATGCTGATCCCGCTCCTAAATCAATACCGGACCCGTAAACCTCCGGGTAGTCCTCTTTGTCTAAGCCTGGAAGAGAAAACCATGTCCTCAGCAGGACGTAACAAGGTACATAATATGCAAGCCAAAGTAAAATAGTGCCATAAATATATGTATGTAAACTGCAGTCAAGGTAGGGTGAATCTAGTAACATCTGTACTGTGATATGTAATATTGAGGGCAATATTCGATACGTGGGCTTTCTAAACATAAAATGCGTAGCTCCGATAATAGTCTCTCCTGGGATACAGGGCAGTAGTTTCGAGAATAGAGTCTCACGGTGAATATGAATACATAGTGTGTGCGTAGTAGCCCAAGCATCTAGTAGTTGTCCTCCCCTCCCCATGAGACCGTACGAGCCGAATCCACGATTCGCTTGATCTGATCCTCTAATAGTAACAGTCGGGTCATACATAGAAAAGTAAATGCAATCTAATTGGGATCATATAGTCAACACAGGTTCTGGTCTTCCTACTGATCTGGCAAGATGATAGTGTATAACAGTGTCCTATGGTATTAATGTATCCAGATTGGTACAACCACGGTATCGAGAGCAATTTCTAATAATCGATACTAGACGTTACTAACTTAAGCCTGCACCCGAATCTGCCTCGGACGTGAAGTATCGATCAACAGTCAATGGCAGTACGATCACCATAAACAGAACAAATATTTAAGAATCAAATATGGAACTAAAGTACAAAAATGGCAAGGTACACTTGTCATTGCATCCCTTCCTTGCATCTATTTCCTTCCTTGCAGCCTTTCTCTTGTATGTATGCTCCTATTCACTTTGCACATCTTTTGATTTGTTTCTTAGCAATGAGCAATCTTACACAGGTTAATCTCGCGCAGTCACATAGTTCCTACATGAAACTACGCATCCAAACAAATATTCATATGTGCTTAACAGTTACTCTTATCTCCCCTATTTCATACAGATGAACCCGGCCGTTTATTCTATATTTCTACACTCATCCAATGACTGCCCATGCTAAACCTCCATGCACTGCCATGTGTCTGTCCTTGATTAATCACTACCCAAGAATAAATCCTAACCCATACAAAGTAGCATTCCCCTGTGCACCTGGCCATTAGAGAAATCAAAGAGAAGGCCAACTGTTGTTCTCATGACATGTATTTTTCCTATTAAGATTCAAACCTATGTACTGCTAAATTAATTTCCTATTTCCTATTACATGAATCCTTAATGCCCGTTCTCTGGAAGAAAGAAAACAAAGTGTTGTGCATATGTATTGAAAGGAACGTAGCACTCGAGGAGCCCTCACATATGAGTTTTTCCACCTGTGCCTTTCACCCATTTCCTCACAGTTCAAGAGAACCACATCTTACAACGCTGCTACTTGGCCCACTTGCGGGCAAGGGCGGAGCCATGAAAAAAAATTTTAAGGGGGGTTTGAAAAAGAAAAAAAAATCATATGATAACTCGATAAATGAAATAACTATAAAATGTACACAAGAAAACGACACACACAGGATTTGAACCCTAGATTTCTAATTAATGAAGCAACTACTCAACCAACTAAGCTAAGGCTTATAAGTGATAGAAACTGGTAGCTCCTTGTATATAAGAAAAAACAAAATCATTAGCTCCTTGTATATAAGATAAAACAAAATCATATGATAACTCAATAATGAAATAACTATAAAATCTACACAACAAAACAACACTCACAGGATTCGAAACATGGATTTCTACTAAATGAACCAGCTACTCAACCAACTAAGCTAAGGCTTATATGTAATAGAAACCGGTAGCTACTTGTATATATTTTCGAAGTCCGAGCTACAGCACGGGAGAGCCCAGCTTATGCTCCGCCACTGCTTGCAGGCCCGATAGCATTTTCCCACATCTTATGACTCCCATCTCCAAACACACATATAACATATTTCTGTTTACTCACATATTCTCCATCTATGATTTACTACGGATACCCATTTACTGCTTGCATCCAACTTTAATACTACACATGCATATGCATACATTGTCATGACGAAGTATTTCTCTAGCAGGAATAGGAGTTACCAATGGGCAGATGAGAGAACAATCTCAGGAAAATGGCATCGAAAGCTTGGCGGCTAGGGTTTTAGATGGGGGAGGAGATGATGAACATGATTAATATATATAGAGGGAGGGTAGGGTTTCCTATGAGATGCAGAAGAGAGGAGGGAATCCTGGTTGCTGCGTGCTCTGTCGTGCAGGGCTACAGTGTTACTATTGGCAGAGAGAGGAGATTCAAATCTTCTCATAATGGATCGGGTTTGATAAATGTCTACCTGCCAGTTATTAGGAGTAAGCCTCAATAAGGCTGTGCAACCTATTCCTACATGGGCCTGGTCCTAGGTGGGGGGGCCTGCTACAAGGTTGGTTGCTAAGAAGGAAGAAAAGAAAAGAAAAAAAAACAGAAAGGAAATTTGGAGTTGGGCCATGAAAGTTGGGTCCTAGTAAACTTGTTGTTTGTTCTATGGAAATTTGTTTATACTAAGCCCAAATGCATTAAAAGATAAATAATTAAGGCTTGAATTAATTTAACATACTAACTCACCCTCTTACACATCTATATGTCAGTCCAAATTCCTACAATTAATAGGGCTCTGAAAATCTTAGGTTAACACTAATAATAGATTAAAAATATTAAGTAAGACTATTACTTAAAATAAATAAAAGGAAAATAAATTGTTTGGGGGGGGGGGGGGGGGGGAGCTCACACAAACCATATACTAAATTGAGAAGCTAAGAAAACCTAAAAAGGTGTGCCACTTATTTGTAACCAGTCCGATGTATATATAACCAATCAATAATGCAAGTTAAACAGAAAAATCAAATTAAATCAATTGAATAAGAGCATTGTTGAATATAATAAAGCAATAAGATTAACCAAGAAATCATACCAGATTCGAGAATTGTATGCAATGCCTTTCAAGTGAAAAACTTTATATGACCTCCATTTTGGTGTTTACCCAGAAATTTTATGTATCAATGATGATGTCGACGAGTCGATGTTAATCTCACTACTCTTTGCACAAGGTTGAGAAAAATTAGGAAGCATTTTCATATAATGATGACACTGTCCATCCTTTGAGAGTAGATCCACTATGGATGCCGCAGTAGATGCCTCGAGGATAAATTTACTTTTATCCATTTCTGCAAGAAACTCCATAGCTCTGTTTACTTCACCATTCTCCAACAATCCCTTAACAATAGCATTAAGCATAACTGAATCTGAAGAGTAACCATCTTTCTTCACTGACAAAAACAACTCATCAAATTCATCCAACAACCCTTCTTTAATAAGGCCTTTCATCATTATGGTATATGTCACAACGTCTGGTGACACTACGTCATTTGCAAGAATAGAGTTAAAGAGATCCTTTGCTGCATTAACCTTACCAACTTGAAACATTCCTTGAATTAAAATATTGAAGGTCCTAGCTTCCAGTTTTTCCTTTTGACATGATATGGTGTCGAACAGATTCATGGCCTCATCAGTGTGGTGATTTTTACAAAGTCCATGCAATATTATATGATAGGTTTCGAGTTCTAGGGAAGTTCCAGAAGCAATCATTTTATCTTGTATTTCTTTTGCATCGGCAACTCTTCCAGCTTGGTATAATCCATCTAACATAATATTGTAAGTATCAAGTGTTTGTTGCAATCCCTTAGAAGGCATCTCATCAAAAAGGTGTCTAGCTCTATCAACCTTTCCACACATACAAAAGCCATTAATCAAGATGTTGTAAGTAATTGTACTTGGTTTATGACCTCGTAAGAGCATTAGCTCAAAAACTTTAAATGCTTTACTTGTTTCTTGTATCAGGCAATATCCATCCATTAAAGTACTGTATGTTACTACATCGGGCTCCAAACCTCTTTGAATCATCACATCTAATAATTTATAAGCTTTTCCAACCATTCCTTCTTTACCCAGAGCATCAATTATCATGGTGAATGTCACAACATCAAGTTCAACCCCTTGATCCTTCATTTCCTCGATCAATCTAGAAGGCCCTTCCCATTTTCCTAATTTTAGAAATCCCGAAATCAAAGTGTTATAAGCGATAATATTAGGAGAGAGACCTTGAGTTACCATTTCATGGAAGAGGTCTTCAGCTTCCTCCACTTTTCCGATCTTGCAAAGTCCATCAATCAAAGTGTTATAAGTGATAATATTAGGAGAGAGACCTTGAGTTACCATTTGACGGAAGAGGTCTTCAGCTTCCTCCACTTTTTCGATCTTGCAAAGTCCATCAATCAAAGTGTTATAAGTGATAATATTAGGAGAGAGACCTTGAGTTACCATTTGACGGAAGAGTTCTTCAGCTTCCACCACTTTTCCGATCTTGCAAAGTCCATCAATCAAAGTGCTATGAGTGATAATATTAGGAGAGAGACCTTGAGTTACCATTTGACAGAAGAGGTCTTTAGCTTCC
Source organism: Iris pallida (assembly GCA_029216955.1). Classification (NCBI taxonomy): domain Eukaryota; kingdom Viridiplantae; phylum Streptophyta; class Magnoliopsida; order Asparagales; family Iridaceae; genus Iris; species Iris pallida. Next base: position 3,779,567 of record JANAVB010011394.1, read on the forward strand.
TCCACTTTTCTGATTTTGCAAAGTCCATCAATCAAAGTGGTATAAGTGATAATATCAGGAAAGAGACCTTGAGTTACCATTTCATGGAAGAGATCTTCAGCTTCCTCCACTTTTCCAATCTTGCAAAGTCCATCTAATAAAATATTGTAAGTAAAAGTGTTCGGCTGCACTCCTTCTTGTCGCATTTTCTTGAACACATCCATAGCCTCATCTACCTTCTGGTTCTTACTGTACCCATCAATCAAAACAGTGTAACTACGGACGTCGTGCCTTAGGCCCTCACGAGACATAGAACTGAGTAACTCATCCACCTTCTCGAACCTGCCTTCGAGACAGTATCCATGCAGTAGTACATTATACGTGATTATATCGGGTTTCTCACCTCTTTCAACCATCAAATTGAGTAGCTTATGCGCTTCGATCGTTTTCCCCTGCTTGCAAAGATAATCCATCAACGTGTTAAATGTTACAGCATCTGGTGCGAGCCCTCTATCGACCATCTCTTTAAAGATTCTGATGGCCTCTTTCCAGCGTGCAAGAACCAAATGGCCTCTAATAATGATATTGTACGTAACGACGTTCGGCTTGATTCCCATTCTGACCATCTCCTCGAACAGCTCGGAAGCGCTACTCATCTTTCCTTGTCTGCAACGAGCGTTGATGACTGTATTGTAAGTGAACACATTTGGTTCGGTATCCATTTTCCTGAGTACATCGATCGCCAAGTCCGTGTTTCCGCTCTCGCAGTGACCCTTTATGACAGTATTGTAAGATACAACGTCTGGCACAAAACCCAACTGAGGCATTTTGTCGAGCAGCTGGGCTGCGGCGCCGTAACTCTTCTTGACACAGAGTCCATTGAGCAGAGAGGTGAGGATGATGATGTTGGGACTCCAACCGCGTCTGAGCATGCATGCGAAGACGGCGAAGGCGAGGTCTACGTTGTTGGACCGGCCGCAGAAGCCGATGAAGATGGCGTAGGTGACGGTGTTGGGAGAGGTGCCGGAACGGTTGAGCTTGTCGAGCAAGGAGAAGATGGTCGGGAAGAAGTTGGAGGAGGATGTTGTAGGTGGGTTGTTCTTACGAGTGATGGAGGTGAAGAGGATGTTGTAGGTGGAGACGTCGGGTTTGGGCTTGGCAGCAGTCAATTTGTCGAACAGATGGAGTGCCTCTTCCATGGAGAGGTGCTTCTCCGAGCGGCAGCGCTCTCTGACAAGACGCTCTACATTATCAAGAAAGTATCTTGCATTGGAAAGCGAGGAGGAAGACGATGATGCGGTGGGATTCTTCATTTCTTCCTCAGATCAGAGGTTAGGGTTAGGGTCTGTCTGTTTGGTGGAAGATGTATGGAACAAACTCTCTGTTACATAGGCATCTTATTGTGAGAAAGTAGTCTCATAGGTATCAAGGGGTGATTAGGGCCGGGCGGCCCGGAATCCGGCCCGGGCCTGCCCGAGCCCGCTGCCATTGAAGTCCGACCAGGCCCGCATGCTAGTCCGGCCCGCCCGAACCCGCTTACCCCTTTGTCCGGACTGGGTTAGAAAAACCGAGCCCGAGCCGGGCCCGCGGACCGACCCGATTTGTATGCTTATTTTTTTTTTGACCGTTTCGGCCCCCGTTTACCAAAATGCTCCCACTATTTGACTGTTTTATGATCTTTTTTGGGGTATTCTGGTCATTTTTGCCAAAAATGACCAAAATAAACTTTTATAACAACTCTATTTGGAGGGTGGGGAGGAGGTAATTTGGCTTCAAAAAATTCCTATAAATAGGCCATAAATCACAAATTTTAAACACAAACCATTCATTACATCCAAAAAAATTCAAGCTCACAAGAAGGTTTCAAGAAATTTTTCCAAGCAATTCCGGCGCTCTACGACTTCCCGATCAAGCTCCCAACCCCGATCCAATTCTTTTTTTCTTCTCTTCCTCTTTCTAATTGTTTTTCTTTATTTTACATTTACAAAATAGTGTTCTTTCCTCCACCTCTCTCTTTTTGAGAAAAAAATAATTTTTGGTTTATTTTATTTTCGGTATCCTTCCTCTTTGTAATTGTTTCTCTATTTTTATTTTTTTTAAATGGTCGGACAAGGTTCAAACCAACCTACTGACGCTGTCGGACATACTTATGAATATTATAATACTTTTTTTAAGGAAAATTCTATTCCTGATGATTTAATTGATTCACCTCCTGAAGTTGCTAGCACTTCCCCAAATGATGTAAAGAAGAAGAAGAAGAAAAATCAAAGTATTGAAATGTTTTTGTTATTCTTAATGAAATTAAACATGATGGCTCACTTGTTTTAGATCAGAAAGGAGAACCAATTCCGTATGCGGCACAATGCAAGAAATGTTCCAACATATACACGGGTACCATATCAAGACACCACGAAACCTGCTATGGCCCGCGCTCAATTCCGGCGACCCAAACTCAAATAAGTTTTGGAGGTGCCGCAGGTTCTTCAATAAGTACGTTTTCCTATTCATCTGCTCGTCATAAAACTGAATTAACTAAATATATTATTGCTGATGAACTTCCATTCATCTTTATTTGATTATGCCACAAATTCTTTAAATCCATGTTTTAGTAAAGTTACTAGAGGCGCTGTTAGAAAAGAGGCTAAGAGAATTTTTACTGAAATGAAAGTTGCTTTAAAAGTTTGTCGCATGTTAGTAAAATAGCTATTACCACTACCAAAATAAGTCATATCAGCGACGTATTTAGCGACTCCAAGAAAGAACGTCGCTAATTTTTGGGGGTTTAGCGACGTTTATCTAAGACGTCGCTGTTTGTCGCCAACAGCGACTAATAGCGACGTCTAACGGCTACAATTTGTTAAATGGGAATCTGCGTCGCAAGTTCGTCGGTACACGTCGCTGATATAGCGACGTGTAGCGACGCATTTTAAGCAGCGTCGCCGTTTATTAAATATCAGCGACGTTTAGCGACGGCTGAGAAGGACGTCGCTAAATGTTTCATATAGGCGACGAGGGTTTCCTTTTCGATCATTCACAAATTTTCCCCCAATTTTTCGCGCGCTCCTCCTCCACGACGCTCCTCCGGCGATTTCCCTCCTTCGGCCTCCTCCTCCGCGGCGCTCCTCCAGCGATCTCCCTCCTCCAGCCTCCTCCTTCTCCTCCTCCTCCTTCCTCAGGTAACTCTTCCCTGTCCCCGCTTCCCAGTTTTTCCTCGTCTTCTAGCTCTCTCTCTCGCTTCTAGTTCGTGTCCACGAGAGCGTGGACTCGCTGCGGGGGACACGAGAGCGTAGACTCGCTTCTAGTTCGTGTGACACCTATTTTGTTGGTTTGGACACGTCGTGTCCCACTGTGTGGACACGAGACTCACAGTGTGACACCTATATACTGATACTGGGAGTTTTTTGGGCATATCAACTGTCAATTTGATGTTTTGCTTGGATTCGAATTCTAATTTAGGGTTCGAGCCCTATTTACTGATAGTGGGAGTTTTTTGGACATTTTCAGGGTTTTGAAATGATGAATAAATTGACTAACAATTATTATCGAGCCCTATAAAATTTCAGCTATGTCACGAAGGATGTATACTAATCCTGTGAATGAGTTTTCTCCTAAGTATTCTCGACAGTTGAGTATGATTTAGCTCACTGACATTACTGAAATATGGAATGATTAGTGTAGGGTATGTTGGTCAGGTTTTGGCAGAGTTGGGATATGATAGTATGCATGTTACAATTAACAAGGAATGCTGTTGACACCAAATATTGCACGACAAGTTACTTGAGTAACCTGGAATGTTTTACCTACTGAAACAAATGGTTTGGGCAAGGGTGTGTATAGGTTTGTCATCAGATGGTATGGAATTTTGCCTGCCAAGTTCTGAACAGCAGTCCAGGCTGCCTGCTTAGTTGAACGTCTTAATTAGACTTTCTGTTCAGTACCCTTTGACTAAATTAAGTTGACCTGAATACCATATTTTAAATCCTAAATCTAAGTCTGCCTGCTGTTCAATTCATGACAGGTTATCTTGTTAACAGTAAATGCCTTCCTTTTTAATATGTGTGAAACTCAGAGGTAGGATAAATCCAGTACAAATTAGGGACTGTCATGTTCAGGCAGTTGGCACCAGTATTTAAGACTAGTTTGATTTGTATAATTTAATGTTAAAGGCAGATAGGTAGGTCCTGTATGAGAGACTGGATACCTAGGTAGAAATACACCTACAGCCATTCGACAGGCGAGGTAGAATGTCAGGCATTTTGAAAAAATGGTGAGATACACCAAGTCAGACACTGTCCCTACAGCCATTCGACTGGCGAGGTAGAAATCTATGTACGACATTTGCTATAAGGACTTTGCATTAATCTACGGTACGACATCGTGATCAGGACATAGTCCCTGCAGCCATTCGACTCGCGAGGCAGAAACTATGTAGCCGTAGATAAATTTGACTGTCCTCCGACCCTCATCCCTCGGCAATGATGATACGACAACCTATCACTATATCTTATATAGTAGTAGATGATGTCTTAGTATTACATTATGTGAGTTCATCTTGATTCTGTTACATTCTTCAGATACTATATACGATAAGAACATATACTACACCATATGTACAGAACATAGATGATTCACACTAATGTATGTAGCTCCCCTTCCCGGGAATTTTTTTGAGATATTTATTTATTTATTTATTTGATTTAAATGGGGATTTTAGAATTTTATAAATATTTATTTAGTTAATTATTACGGTAGATAATTTTAGCCATGGTTGAGTTTTGAAGTACTAGACGACTAGGATTTATGGCACGGGAGATGTAGCAGTGTGCCTTGACTAGTGTACTAGCCATGCCCGGGGATACCTAGCCATAGGGATGTCCTAACTAGAAAAATCAGGCCAAGTTGTGACGTGACCATTATAAATAGTTTAATTATTCATTATTAATATTATTTGACGTTTAAGTGACCCGGTCGTGCCAGACTAGTCCAGACTTGACCCGAACCAAACCCGGGCCCATGTAATGATTGTAGAGCGACCAAAGACGTTCACGACCATAGATGTGTTGTATGCATGTGCGTACTTCGTGATTTGTGTAGTGGACTAGTAAATGTTTTATATATATATATATATATATATATATATATATATATATATATATATATTTTATATATATATATATATATATATATATATATATATATATATATACATAGGTATTCATGGGTGTATGTGTATTATATATAAATATATATATTGTATATGTGTATTTATGTATTTATATATAAATATATATTATATATATATATATGTATATGTGTGTACATATATATATATACACATATATATATATATATATATATATATATATATATATGTATATGTGTGTATATGTGTGTATATATATATGTGTGTGTGTATATATATATATATAATATTTATATATATATATATATATATATATATATATATATATATATATATATATATATATATATATATATATACATAGGTATTCATGGGTGTATGTGTATTATATATAAATATATATATTGTATATGTGTATTTATGTATTTATATATAAATATATATTATATATATATATGTATATGTGTGTATATATATATATATATATATATATATATATATATATATATATATATATATATATATATATATATATATATATATATATATATATATATATATATATTCATGGGTGTATGTGTATAATATATAAATATATATATTGTATATTGTATTTATGTATTTATATATGAATATATATTTATACGTATATGTGTGTATATATATATATGTATATAAATATACATAGGTATTATGTGTGTGTGTATATATATATACACACACTAATGGATAAACTAAAACCAACCCAACTCCCCAGCCCAACAGGCCCATAGGCTGAGCCAGGCCGAGCACACAGCCTGTGCTAAACCAAGCTGGGCACTCAGCAGAGTAATCCCGAGCTCTAAACAGAGCAAATCGAGCCCCGTTCATAAGCGGTATATAAATACGTATGATTCGAGAGATAGCAGAGGAAACAAACACCCAAACCCTAATCTCACGCAACCAGAGCCACGCGCCACCCTTCCCCACACCTTGGCGACCACCCCGGCGGCCTTGCACCGCCGCCAAGTCGCCGGAGTCGGCGGAGGAACCGCACGCGCGCGACAGGACAGCGCCAACAACAGCAGTTCGCGGCATGGGTGGCAGCAATTTCACAACGACGATTCGCAACGATCGCTCGATCATTTTGCGAACCGTTTTCTCGGGTATGTCCCCAACATATACAAGACTATTTCCCTTCAAGTAGTACGAATTTAAGTGCCTTAGGTTGGCCGATTAGTCGACTCGAAGTCGACGAAAAACTTGGTTGTAAAACAAAACATTTATGACAGTCCAACCCCCTTTTGGAAGGCGATTTACAGCCAATCCAGCGACCGAATTGGAAACCCATTCGAATAGATTTAAAGACAACATATAGGAGATCGAAACCTATTTTGTATTTTTGAAATTCATTGATTATGCATGATGAAATCAATCTCTAAAAATTACGAAAAACTTGTTAAAACTGTTTTCGAAAACTTGAAAAACCATCCGATACGACGTGCGTCCCGCCAAACCGGGCGACGTGGTCGCGCACCGTAGACATCGAAAGCTGCGTAACAGCTTCGTGGTCGTGTGGGCTTTGACGGAATTCAAATTGGTCGCGTGTGTGCGACGAATTTTATGCGTATCCGTCGAAATTCACCGTATCGTACACTTTGCAAATTCTCCAATTACTTTGTGCACGCTCGTCAGATCTAGACGAAACTTGCACCAACAGAACCGTATCATTTTTCTGGTCCTGTATGCCAAGTTTGGTCCAATTCTGAGACCGTTGACAAAATCACCGTTTTGCGGGCCCCACGGTTCCACTCAACGGGCGATTTTGTGCACGGCCCGCCGGAATCAAACTTTGGACATACGGTTGGGTTCGTATCGGAACACTGGATCCATAGACATGTAGTTTGACGACTTTAGAGACCTTTGACTCTGGCACGCTTTTCGGTGCAAAACGGATCCAACGACAGACATCGTTTTTGTCCGAAATTACCGTTTTGCCCCAGTGTCCAGAATTGGACTTAAGGATAGGCAATCCTAGCTAATTTGACTATTCTGAGAATGTTGGCGATGTTTGTTTCAGCTTTCGGAGACAGTTGTGATGACTTAGACGTTATGGTGTACCAGTTGACGGTATTTATTGATTCTTCGTGCTGCCACCAGGCAAGTATACTTTGCCTCCCTCTACAGTTTGTTTACATGCATATTTCTATTATTATACAGTTTTACCAGTTGGTTATTTACTTGTGATTTGTATATCGTGCTTGCTAGTATAAATATAGTCTATGTACATGGTTAGCCTTGTAGTTCATATTGGATTGGTTCTCTCGTGTATCGTGATTGGGTCGTGTCGTGTCTTCACCCGTGTCTTGACTAAGTCGTGTCTGTAAGTATGAGTGAGTGAACTGCTATTCCTTTGTCTTTTCCACAACCTGCGAGTCCATACACGGGGCGAGGGTTGCCTTTGCACCTGCGAGTCCACAATCGGGGCGAGGGTTGGTTTTCCATTGATCTACCAGCAGTTCATTTATGTGTACTTGATCCTGTATCCGTGTTCATAGTTACCTGTCAGTAGCCACTTGTCAGTCTTCTGTCTAGTTCCTGTTTATATCCAGTGTATATTATTGCATGATTAAACTATTAGATAGGCATGTTTTATGTATCTTGCTAGTCCTCTGAGGACCTGATGATCTCTTCAGGTTTAGCGACTGCATGGAGTTAGTTAGCAGAGCAGAATGGTAGAGGATTATGATCTATGATACAGGTATTTGCTTGTGATATTTTCTCGTTATCCTTTCGTGCTTTATATTCAGTAACATGATATACTCTGTTTATTTATAGACTCATATCACTCTTGGAGTCTAATCGAACAATATGGTAATGGGCTGCAGACCATGACCCATACTTGTTCATTCTTGTTTTATATGATACATGTGGATTGAGATATAGTTTAGATTAGACATGATACCCATGACCTTGACAGCTTATACGTACTCGAGTCGGGCTGGAGTCCGCTCGATACGTAGCTGGCTTGCTCACGAGCTCGCGTCCAGAAACAGGGGTATTTTTGTCATTTTTTTAAAAAATTATTTTGGAATTATTTATTTATTTATTGTAATATTTAGGGGTTATTTGAGTCGGGTTCGAATTTCAACTCATTCCGACTTGTATCAGGGACCCGGGGTAGTGTTGACCCTAGTGGGACCCACACACTAGTTAGCCATGGCCCACCTGTTAGCTATTTTAGTTAGTGACTCGGCTAATTATTTTGGTTAGGATTAATTTGGATTAGTGTTTTTGGAATGACTAAACTACCCCCGACTTAGAAGCCCTTCCATGTATTAACTAATAGATTAGTGTAGGGGGCTTTTTGACCTTTCCTAATAGGACAAAACAGTCCATTTAGGCCAGCCATGGAAGGAGGGGATAAGGGATGAGTCATCATCATCTTCCTTTTCATTTTATCCATTCCTTTCTCTCTCATGTTCTTCCCCAAATTTCTAGAGAGCAAACCTATTGATTTCATCTCCAAATCTACCATTTCTTCCACCAAATATTCTTCTTTTCTCTTCTACTCCATGAAAGGAAGGAGCTAGCCAAGTTTGGAAGGATTCGGAGCTCGTTCGTGTCCTTTTGGAATCTCTACGTGTCGGTGTCGAGTCGGAAGACTTTTTTCCTTTGAATCTCTCTCCCGGAAGGTATAATCTCTCCTCTAATCTACCCCAACATGCATATAGGATTATTTTGAACCCATAGGAGTGACCCCCATGGTTGTATCTCCATTTGTGTCCATTTCGTATCCATTTGGAGGTCATAGGAGTGTCCTTTGTGTTGTGGTTGCGTCCTAGTGGAAAAATCCCTATTTTGGACACTTGTATGCATAAATATAATGTAGGAATAATTAATTAGTGTTTTAATCTCAGATTTATATATTTAGAGAGTTGTTCCTAAGGTGTTCTTTATGGTATAATATTTTATCATATTCATTTTATATTTAGAATGGTGTGTCTCTTTATATATATATATATATATATATATATATATATATATATATATATATATATATATATATATATATATATATATATATATATATATATATATATATATATATATGACACTCAAATATATATATATATATATATATATATATATATATATATATATATATATATATATATATATATATATATATATATATATATATATATATATATTTGAGTGTCATATATATATATATATATATATATATATATATATATATATATATATATGACACTCAAAAATATATATATGACACTCAAATATATATATATTTTTATATATATATATATATATATATATATATATATATATATATTATATATATATATATATGACACTCAAATATATATATATATATATATATATATATATATATATATATATATATATATATATATATATATATATATATATATATATATATATATATATATATATATCTTATGGTTGTGTGTGTGACTATATTATTAGGTATCTTGATTATATATTTGTATGTGTGTCTTATATATATATACATAAGTTGTGGGTGTGTCTATTTTAAAATGAGTTCTTAAAATATTTTCATGTGTATATATATTATAATGAGAGTGTCAATATATATATATATTTTTTGTGAGTGGAATGTGCATATATATTTATTTGTGTGTGTGGATAGATGGTTAGAGAGTGAGGGAATGAGCAGGAAAGCAGCAGGAATAAGCAGTAAGCAGGAATAAGCAGTAAGCAGAAGCAGTGCAGGATAGTTTTTTGGAGTTTTTGTGGTCCCGAAACATCCCCTTTTGAACCACCTTAGTCCCAAATACCTACTCCCACTTGTCAACCACATTTAGTACTACGAAACCCCTAAGTTAGAGAGTGTTATTAGTGTGTTAGATGGTTAGTGGAGTAGTGTTTATAGTGGTAGAAAATAAGGTTGGTCATGTTATGTTATATGTCATGTTAAGATACATTAGGGGGTTTGTGGTAGTTGTTTGAGTTGGTTCTTGAGAGTTATTTTAGGAGTAGCATTCTAAGTTAGATGGGGGTTAGATAGATGATGTTTGTGAGGGAGAGTGAGTATGGTTTAGAAGAAATGAGTTATGTTAGATGTGGTATCTTGATATCTCAATATTACCTTAAGGTAATGTTGGGATGACCAACATGGAAGATAAGATGGATTAGATGCCTAAGAACCCTAGATTTCTTGGTTGGTAAATCCTAGATAGGATAGTATCTAGCTACCCTAAGAAGCCTAGGCTAGTATCCTGAGATCTAGAAGGATTTCCTTTGTAATGGGCAAGGTATCGGGAATACCTTGTAAGGGTAAATATAAGGGGTATTGGGTAATGTAAGGTATTGGGTTTCTAATTGCTAGATGGGATTAGAAATAGGTTGTCTTGGTATATAATGACTAGATGAGGGTAGTTTAGACTAGTCTTGACCCCCGTTGACCAAGAGTTGACTTTTTGACCCAAAGTCAACTTCAAGTCAATACTTGACTTAGAATTGACCGAAACCAAACCAGAGTTGACTTTTTGACCAAAAGTCAACTGTAAGTCAACCTTTGACCCCGTTTGACCTAGAGTTGACCCAGGGTTGACCAGAGTTGACCAGAGTTGACTTTTTGACCAAAAGTCAACTGTAAGTCAACCCTTGAACCAGATTGACCTAGTTTGACTTGGATTGACTCCCAGTGACCTGGTATGACCTAGTATGAGCCAGTATGACCTAGTGTGACTCAGTCTGACCTAGATTGATCTAGTTTTGACTTAGACTTGCATTCATGACTTGAATTAGCTTCTTTTTTCAGTATTTAGTCCTGTTTGACTCATAGTATCTTATTTTAGGTCTGTGATCACTCTGAGCGTCTGTTCACCCTATCAGCTCAGGACCACAGGCGAGTACATTCACTGATAGTTTTCACTGTCTTGATATCTGCTATATCCGATTCAGTTGTAGTGTTATACTCGATTTTCAGTCACGACAGTTCACGGACTAGTATATGTTGGATCATGACATGGGATGTTATTCCTAGAGTTACATGGTATATTGGTACATATTCTGTCTTATTTCAGTGTATTGGTATATACACCGATTTTAAAAGGGGACTTGTTACCCTCTTATGGAATCCCGTGTCATAACGTGTCATGTCCAGATCCATTGTACTATTCGGGGATGGGGGAGTTATTAGTGGTTGTGTGATCAAATTCCCACATGGTTCTATGGTACATATGGTTCATAGCTATACCCTCGCCTCACGACGGGTAAAGCCTTACCCTATACGGTTCATAGCTTTCCATGGTGACTGGCCTTATCGTTCTATTGTATACAGGGTTTATAGCCGGTCGGATGGAAAGCCTGAGCATATTTTTTCCAAGCCAATCACATGACACACTAATAATTCAAGGCACCTTTTATATTTATTATCTTGGTGACTAAGTTCTGTTCGAGAGAAGGGTTACAGCCCGGTCATTGTTTGGTTTAGGGGTTGTAACTCGGCTTCCGAATAGTTCCCAAGTCGCCCTATATACATTCATATCGTCATCTTTTTTTAGTACTCACATCATGATATATATTTCCAGTTGATTTTGTCTTGTATTTTATTACACTGTCTCTTATAGAATTTGTCAATTCATATGGAACTGCTGTTGGTGTTTGTACTTGCTCATTTTCCTGACAGGATACCGTTGACATATTACAGATGATTCTGAGGCTGATTGCCCGACCTACTATGGGGTAGAGTCTGACGGAGTAGACTTAGACCGTGGCTTGTTGGTAGAGCCACTAGATTTTGCTCACCCTGAGTAGTATAGCTAGTTGGATTTGCCTGGCCTGCGAGCCAGCTAGCACTGTCAGTTGTAGTATCTATTATATATATTTTCTGAGACCATGGATGTTTGTGTATAGCTCTGACTTGTGAATCTTGGACTCATTTCCTGTTTCATCTATCGTATTTTCCTTTCCATGCTATCTACCTTAGTTTGATATATGTGATTGAGACTGTATTGCTATGTCACCTCCATTCGGAGTGTATATACTGTACAGGTACCTTTATCTGTTTTAGTCGTAGTATTTACAGACCCTATATACAGCGTTCTACCGTCGATACTGCGACGTAGGCTGGACGTAACCACGTGCTCGTGCCCCTCTTCAGGGTGCGGGTCGTGACAATTTTAGCTGCACATCAAATGCAAAATGTGTGTTCGGCAACAAAGGGTTCTTTTGATCTTAGGGGATTTGTTAAAGGTCTGCCTGGCAATTGTAAGGGTAACGGTTATGAGGTATTTTTACAATACCAGTTATGAGGGGTCCAGTTTTGAATGGTTTTTAAGTAGTGGCTTTTACAGCAGTCCATTCTACGCTTGGTAATTCACTAACGAACGGTTCTGGAAGTTTTTTACACGAATAAATTAAATAGGGAAGAATATCAGTAGTTATAATTATATATATTTTTGTGAGGATATAAATGGAATAAAAAAATAATTCCACCGATTTGGGGTGTTTATAAAGCCACCCAAAAATACATTACAACCGCTTTTGGGGACTTTTTGAGCCGACCAAAACCAATGCCTCAAAAAAATTAACATGCAGGAATTTTCATAAACGGTCATTCAAAAACACCCTAAAACCGGTGAAAACACTATTAACAAGCAGACTAAGAGTTTGTTGAGGTCATTAACGAAATATATATATATATATAATAAAACTAAAATGGTTGCGAACGAAAGCTCTGCTAGGGCATCGTCCGCGACGACGCTCACGCCTTCCCTCCCGTCCTCCGGACCCACTCGCCGGAGGGGGGAGGAGGCCATGGAAGAAGGGGGGTCGGACGGACCCCCCTAGACGGCGGCGGCGACCCTCCAGGCGGGGGAGGGGGGCGGGAGAGAAGGGGGGGTCGGGCCGACCCTCCCAGGCACCGGCGGCGACCCCCCAAGCCAGGAGGGGGTTGGGGGCGACTCCGGGGGGGTCGGGTGTACCCCCTAGGAGGAAACGGATGGCCGGGCAGGCCAGGCAGCGGCTGCTGCGGTAGGCTTGACGGCGGTAGGCCCGACAACGGGGTCGGATGTGGATCGGATCCTCTCGGACGTCCCCAATGCCCCGACGTTCGAATTCGGATCTGGATCTGGGGCTCAGGGTGGCCAGATGGAGGGAGGCGGATGGACGACGGTTACGAGACGTCGTGTAGCCAAGATTGGGGGCAAGGTGGAGGGCTCACAGAGCCACCAAAAGGCGTACTACTCTACAGACAGAAGATAGGGCGAGGGTTTGGGGTTGCGGACATCGGCCCGAGGTCCTGTGGCGTCTACTAGAAGATCGGTGGGCTGGCGCCCCAAGGCGTCTGCGACGGAAAAATGGAAGGGCAAGGTAGTGGACCTGGGTGGTCAGGGTCCAGGGTCAACTCCCTCGGGGATTGTCCCCAGGCCGTATGGGGCGGCTCTCCGGATGGCGAGTAGATCCTGGGCGGATATATGCAAACCAGTGAGACCAAAAAATCCTACATCTATGGAGTTCGTGCCGCCGAAAAAGGTAGGGAGTGGCTTCCGGGCCTCGTTCTCTGCTGAGGAGATTGAGAAGGTGACTGCCTTCTGGGAGAACACGTTGGTTCTGTACGTCTTGGGTAACAAGCCATTCTATGGACAGATCCGGGGATATGCGGCGCGGGTCTGGCAGCCGAAGGACAGTATGAAGATATTTGCTAGAGAAAATGGGTTATACTACATGAATTTTGGGCTAGCAGAGGATGTCACCAGGATCCTGTAAGGTGGTCCTTGGACGTTCGATGGCAGGCTTATCATTTTGAAGGAGTGGACCCCAGACCTAAGATATGAAAAGGAAGTCCTGAATGTCATTCTTGTTTGGATACGCTTCCCTGAGTTCCCTGTCAGGTTCTGGAGTATTCCGTTGCTGATGCGACTTGCTAGCTTGATGGGCACCCCAATCAAGGCTGATGATGCTACAGCCTTCCGATCGAGGCTGATGTATGTTAGAATATTCGTCGAGATCCGGCCTGGGAGGGAGTTACCGAGTCTGTTGGAGTATGAAGTACCTTCTGGAGAGGTGCTAACCCAGAAGGTGGAGTATAAATGGGTTCCTCCAACCTGTTCACAGTGTGCTTGCTTCGGGCATCTGGACAGTGCATATCCGTTAGGAGGCCCCTAGGTGGGGTCGCATCCACCAACTAGTGAGGTGCCGGGCACATCACGGGCATTAAGTTCCGGGGTCGACAGAGGGGAGGATGACATGCAGGAGGACCCACTGCTGGAGGAGGATGGAGGACTAAGCCTCGCTGTCTCACCCTAGCCAGATCCCTTGAGTGGGACTATGATCACCTTTTCGGCGCAGAGGAGTATGGTCACCAGAGGCATAGTGGCTACGGGGAGTAAGGAATTGGGGATGGCAGATCTTCTGAGGAGATAGTCTATAATAGGAAGCGACGAGCTAGACCTTTGAGGGATGGTGTGGGGGGGCATTCTACTACCAGTGATGAGGCGCTCTGTGTGGACAATTCGGCCTGGGCTTTGGTGCTCTCCCAGGCAGCGACCCAGCAGGCCCACCCGACTGGGATGGAGGAGAATTTGTTAGCGACGGATGTGGTACCAACCCCGGGTGCTGGTCCGGGTGATATTCAGGGGAACCTATCTCTAAATAATTAATAGCAATCATCGCTTGGAATGTGAGGGGTGCATGTTCGTTAGGGAGATGGAGAGAGATCTGTGGGATTCTCCACAGAGAAAATTGTGACATATCTGTACTGTTAGAGACTAAGATTAAAGGTGAGAAGACCCTTGCTCGGCGGACCCCATCTCATTAGGTCCAACTCCATAATTGGCTATATGTGACATGGCCAAGATCTGGGTCAGATGGAACTCGAAGAGCTGGGATGGAGACTTAATCTTGATGATGGAGCAGCTGATCGTCACCTCTTTCATGAATAAGGGGGCTTTCGGTTCTTGCTGGCTACAGTGTATGGCCACAACGACAGGAGGCGACGGGAGTCCCTATGGAGCGACATATCCAGAGTTGCCGCCGCTACGGACTCCTCGTCCCTGCCGCTTCTTCTGATAGGGGACTTCAATGCCCTTCTGCACAGAGGGGAGAAGGTGGACGGTCGTCCGATTCCAGATTCGATTCTGTATGATTTCCAGAGATGCCTCCTCCAGGCGGGGCTCCAGGGGTTGTCGTGCTCGGATTTCATATGGACTTGGCATAACAAAGCAGTCCGTAATAGGGTTGTCTGCCAGTTGGATAGATCCCTGGGCAACGGGGAATGGTTCTGCCGTTTTCCCAACTCTTCGGCTGAGGATCTGGCCGTTGGGACGAACGACCATTCCCCCATCAGGGTTGGCTTCACTGTTCGGCCTATTGTGAGGTCTCGCCCCTTCCGGTACAACAACAACTGGTATCTTTCAGAGGGTTACTTGGTTGCTGTTACGGAGGGACTTACTAGCCGACAGGAGGGGACGGCTCAGTATCGCATGATACATCAGCTCAAGGCTACGAAGAAGGCGTTACGGAGTTGGGTGCAGGGTTTGCCCAAGACTACCCTAGAAGATAAGGAGGCGGAGCTTCGATCCATCCAGCAGGACATGCAATCTGACATGCTGAACGGAGACCTGGCGACGAGAGAGAAGGAGCTGATCGGGGAAGTCAACATCTTCCGTCTACAGAAGGAGATTAGCGCGGCCCAGTGCGCTAAATGCTCCTGGCTGAAGGATGATGACTGCTGTTCAAAGTTCTTCTATGATGTTATCCGGACCAGACAGCACCGAAACCATATTTTCCAGCTTCTTGACATGGAGGGTCATCTCGTGGGGGAGCCGACTAAGATCCAAGGCGAGGCTGTCAGGTACTACTCTGAGTTATATTTCAGTCCGACTACTTGTCTACGTTCCCAAATGTAGTTCCGAAGAGGTTGGTGACTCCTTATGGGAATAGCTTTCTACTTGCTCCTGTTACTATGGAGGATGTGGAATCTATTATCAAGATGGCGGATCCCAAAAAGGCACCCGGACCGGATGGTTTTAGCAGTAGGTTCTACAAACGTCACTG
This sequence comes from Iris pallida, assembly GCA_029216955.1. NCBI lineage: Eukaryota > Viridiplantae > Streptophyta > Magnoliopsida > Asparagales > Iridaceae > Iris > Iris pallida. The sequence goes on from JANAVB010011394.1 coordinate 3,795,738, forward strand.
GAATACTCTGAAGTTTCAGGTCCTTGAGGTGGTTCAGGAGTTTTTCACCAAAGGGAAGTTGTTGAAGGAGCTGAACCACATTTTTCTGACACTTGTGCCTAAGAAGGAGGGGAGCGACATCGCTGGCGGATTTCAGGCCTATTGTGTGTTGTAATTATCTTTATAAGATAATTACGCACCTTATGTACCGGCGGATGGAGGGGATCATGCAGGACTTAGTCTCTCCGAACCAGGCGGCTTTCATTAAGGGAAGGTCGATCGCGGAGCACAGCCTACTGGCGCATGAGATGGTGAGGGGCTGTCACGACCCGGTCCCCAAATATTTGGGTCGAATCGGATCATGCCCAGCCTGTACCGTTGTTGAGACGGCGACAGTAAGCTGTATCCCGTACGCAGGTAAATCAACAACAACAACTAATTGCCACAACTTCATTTAATTCGATAAAATATAAAACTTGTCCATTACAAAGAGTTCAGATAATAACCACAACTTAACATAACATTGCCTTTAATTAAAAGATAAACTAAAATATCAACTAAGCAGAAGTGTCGTCATCTCCAAGTATAGCATCCTCTGGAAGCACAGCAGGATACAACTCCGGATCGTAATAGCTACTAATCAGTAGCTCTGAGTCATCAATGGAACCTATTGGGGGTGGGGAATCTAGTCAGGAAAGGAGCAAAGTACAATTATGAAAATTAACAGTTTGCATAATGATTAAGAATTTGCAATATTAAACAATTTTGAAACAATGATTTTCAACCATGAAATAAACAATGTGATTTTGAGTATGCAGTATCTATGACCGGTTTGGGATGATTCACTTGTATCCTATTGATACGGTCCGGCCTATCCCTATGTGAAGAGGGGTAAGCTCGCACATTCATTATCTATTGGTCTTTGGTCATAGACTACTACACTACTCCCCATTTTCCCGATGCAATAGATTCAATATTTACTCAAGGAGAGAGTACGTGTAACATCGTGAATTTAACATGCAAAATTTCTAACATTAATTAAACTGCGCTTTAACACAACCGTACTTGCCTTGATTAGACTGGAAGTTGACTTTGGTTCCGGATAGGTGCTAGTATCTCCTTCGAAATCCTACAATTTTGAGAATCTACACTCATCAAACTGCATTCAATCCAACTAAGTGTGCTAGTTACAATCTCTATTATTCTCCTAGTCAATTTTATCTTTTATTAATCTAATTTAAAACACAAGTATCAGAATGAGTTACTATTTATGAAATCAATTTAATATTTCTTTGGAAAACTTGCAATTATCATTTTATTTGATAAAACCTTGTATTGATGTATATAAAATAATTATTTATTCTTTAAGTGAAAAAAACATGGGTTAACAATTAATTCTTAATTATTTATGAGAGTATACATAAAATTACTATTCTATCATTTTACGTTACACAACCAACCACCAGAAATAAAGATAAAATTCTACACTACTTATTACATACCACAATTAATAAATAAAAATTGGGCTTATGCCCTTACAGATTATTACATGAATTAAAATAAGAGAGAAAAAAAAAAGTTAGTCCCGTAAATCACCTACAAAATTAAATAATAACAATAATAAAATTTTTAATTTAAATTGTAAATTAACAGAAGTCTCAGAACTGGTCCAATCTTCATCTTGCAGCTACTCTGCCTCAACGTCTGGTCGAACCGGTGCGTTTGCATTTCACTGGGGCCCATTGACGGTTAGGGTCGTCGCCCGAAAATATTATTTAAAAATAATATTATCATCGAAAAATCATTTTAAAATCATTTTTTTTATAATTTAGTAAAAAATTTGGCAGTATTTTCCCTATTTTTGGTCAACCGAAAAACTGGAAAATGCTCCGTTTTCCTGCAAAAACAATCCCAAACCAGGGATACCCCAATATTTATGTATAAAACATCCACAGAATAATTCCCCGAAATAATTTCGGAAACCCGAAAATATCGAAAAACCTTCACAGAACTATATTTTCCAAAAACCAACAGTTCCAAGAACCCACGAAAATCCAATCACAGAGACAAGTTCTCAATTAACTAAATATGTATAAGAAAAAATTCTAAACCAGATTTATTTCCAAAAATTCTCGGAAATCCCGAGAACTCACAGAACAACAGTAACCAGTACTGAGAACTTCGGAAGTGCCGAAACAGCAACGTAATAGTTACGTTATCGGAAAACCAAATTTCCGAAGGAATTGGTAGGACCAGAATTTCATCATAGACTATTCCAAATTAAAACCACGGGATTTAACAGAGGTTATCGAATTTGACGGAATCCGAAGTGATGCCTCGGACTCGAAACACGCAGAACCGCGGAAATCCTCGGAACTTCGGAATACGGAACACGTGACCAGCAAGGGATCGGCAACCCGGGACGAACGGGGGCGAGCGGGCGGCCTGGCCGGGCTGTCGCCGGCGGTCAGCGGTCGCCGGGCGGTCGGAAAGGGGGCGGGCACTCGGGTTGGCGGCGGATGGCCGGCTAGGGGGTGCGCCGGCCGGGGATGGCGCCGGGGGTCAGTCGCCGGTGCTCGAGCGGGAAGCTCGGGATGGGGCTAGGGCACGGTTAGGGATTTGAAAAGGGAAGAGTGGTGGAGGAAAAAATGGAGAGGGAGAGAATTTATAGGAAGAAAAATGGGGTTATGGAAACCCTAGAGTCTCCATTGAAGGAGAACATAAATCCTTCGGTTTTCCTTTCGGAAAGGAAACGATGAGGAAGAAGAATGGATGGGTTTATCCGTTCCAAATTGTAAAAGGGTTTCCTCCCTAAAACTATAACAACCAAATCTACTCTTATATGACAACCAACACTTGGTGGTGTAGTGGTTGGGTCTTATGACTTGGTTGGGAAGGTTGAGGGTTCAAACCTTAGGATTAACATCTATATATTTTTTTATTCTTATTTTACCAATAAGCCAATAAAATCAATTAAAATTTTCTTTTAATTATTAATAAAAATTCTTTACTCTTCTTTTTAAAATATATATATATATATATATAAAAAAAAAAAAATATATATATATATATATATATATATATATATGTATGTATTCAAGTTAAAATAATTTCTTTTCTATTTAAAATGTATTATGTATATATATACATACTTTGTTCTGAAATTTTCAATAAAAAAAATATTTAACTGTTAATTGAAAAAAAAAAATTATTGAAAAATTTTGTTTTGGGTTTTACAGGGGCTTCAGTAAACCTGGAGGGGAGAAGGCATGCATGAAGTTGGATCTGAGGAAGGCCTATGACATGGTCAATAGGGATTTCCTTTGTCATCTGATGTCTGCCATGGATTTCGACGATGGCTGGGTTGCGAGGATCTGGGAATGCATTACGACTCCCACTTTCTCTGTTCTCATCCAGGGTACCCCATTTGGGTACTTCCAGACCAACCGTGGACTTAGGCAAGGCGATCCTCTGTCCCCTTACCTATCCATGCTTGTCATGGAATACTTCACTTGCCTGATGGACATGGCAGTGCATCGTGGGAGACTGGTTCCATTGTTCCGGAGGATTGACCCCCCAGTTACCCACCTTATTTATGCAGACGATCTCTTGGTATTCATCCAGCCATCTACGAAGGGTATGCACACGATTGCGGAGATTATGGGAGAGCTGGAATCCCTTTCCGGCCTTCAAATAAACAAAGAGAAGAGCAAGGTGTATTTCAGCTCCCTCTGCTCCCAGAAGGAGGAGCGGGCCGACGTGCTGGGTGTTGAGAGGAGTGATCTACCGGTGAAGTATCTAGGGGATCCTCTAACAGTTAACTATGCGCGGGGTCAGGGCTGCCATAGTCTGGTGGAGTACGTCCAGAGGAGGGTTGATGGATGGCAAGCCGCTGGTCTATCCTTTGGAGGACGCATCGAGCTGGTTAGATCGGTGATATCGACTGTAGCCCAATTTTGGCTGCAATCCATCCTACTTCCTATTGCCACTATCATGAAAGTGGAGCAAATTTGTACAGACTTCATATGAAGGGGTGGTATGCATGCGATCTCCTGGGAGCAGCTTTGTCAGCCCAGGAAGGAGGGAGGAGTGGGGCTACGACCATTGTTGGAGATCAGGGAGGCATCGGCGCTGAAGCTGGCATGGCAATTCATTAATAGGAGATCCCTCTGGGCTGACTGGATGCATAGCAGATATGTGAAAAATGGCAACCTCTGGGACTGTGCCACGGACAACAATCATTCTGTCACTTTCAAAATTATTTTGAGCCACAGAGGGGTACTCAATCTGCAATCCGACGGGTCATAAAGGATGGGGCTGGCACGGACCTCTGGCGGGATCCTTGGATTGATCGTCAATCTCTGTTAGAGATCAGGAGAGTACCAACGCATCAGGAGGATAGAAGGGGGCTGACTTGCCAACGGATTATCCGTGATGGAGAGTGGAGGCCTGAGTCCTACCGCTATACCGAGGAGCTTGGAGAGATTATCAGTACAGTCGCCATTGACCCAGTATTGTCAACTGATCGATGGATCTGGGACCCGCCTGGAGATTCTACTGGGACTGAACAGTTCCAGTTCCGGAGCTGCTATAATCTTATTAGGCGCATTTTTCCTCTGAGTACTGACTATGAGTTTGTTTGGTGTAAGGGACTTGCAAGGAAGATGCAACTTTGTGTTTACCGGCTTCTTCTTGGTCGTCTTCTGACGAGGGATCGACTTAGTGCTTTTGGGGTTCCGGTTCCTGACCCAAAGTGTGTGCTATGCAGTGTGGAGAATGAATCTATAGGGCACATTTTCTTTGAGTGTGACCTGTCATGGCAGATCTGGTCTAGCAATGTAGGGTGATGGGTGGATGTGACTCAGGAAAGGGGGTTAGGGACATCATCACTGGGTTCCGGGATAGCAGAGGTAGAGGGCAGAACTGGCTCCGGACCGCCAGAGTTCGACTGGCTGCCACTGTCTGGCATGTATGAAGAGAACGAAACCGACGTATCTTCGAGGGGCTAATCACCCCTACGGTAGGCATCCTTCATAACATAGAATTTGATGTAAATGCTATGGGAAACTGATGAGTGGGACTCCACTATGGTTGTATGTTGTAAGATTATTGCGTTTGCATTTGGAATAAAATTTACCATATATATATATATATATATATATATATATATATAGAGAGAGAGAGAGAGAGAGAGTAAAAATATATATATATAGAGAGAGAGTAAAAAAAATATATATATATATATATAGAGAGAGAGAGAGAGAGAGTAAAAAAAGCTATAATAAACTATCTGTTCTGCTTTCATACGTGTAATAATAAATAAATAACTGTGGGGTAACCGGAAGGCAAAAAGAGAGCCAACCAAATGACTGCAAAGAAAAATAAATTTGTTGTAGAGTCCGACGGACCCCAACATTTTTACTAAGACTTATGTGCAGATAAAACCAATTTAACCAAATATCCTGATAAACAAATGGAACCGCAAGATCCCTACAAATGTAGATGGTCTGCATTAATATAACTACAAATGTAGATGGTCTGCATTAATATAACTACAAATGTAGATGGTCTGCATTAATATAACTAACCTCAAATACAAGAAGAATAAGTGTAGACATTTTGGAGTTTAACAAAAATATCAAACTGAAGGTTATTTACCCCCAATGAAGAAAGAATGACATGTTGAAGTTCATGTTATGTGAGTTTCATCAACTATCTCAAATTTGCTTGTTACTTTTTCAATTAGCAGATAGTTCTGTGAAGACAGAACTATAGGGTCTTTGACACGAAACCCTTGCCATCTGAATATATAAAGAAATAGAAGAGGCTACATATGTTTTCCCATTTAAGAATTCAACGGCATTTCTTGCAGGGAGACCCAACAAACAATAATAAATATTGGAAAAAAAATATACGCGCAAAAAAAAAATATACAGTACCCATCAATCAAAGCATTGTAACTACGGACGTCGGGCCTTAGACCCTCACGACACATAGAACTGAGTAACTCGTCCACCTTCTCGAACCTGCCTTCGAGACAGTAACCATGCAGTAGTACAGTATACGTGATTTTATCGGGTCTCTCACTTCTTTCAACCATCAAATTGAGTAGCTTATGCGCTTCGATCGTTTTCCCCTGCTTGCAAAGATAATCCATCAACGTGGTAAATGTTACAGCATCTGGTACGAATCCTCTATCGACCATCTCTTTAAAGATTCTGCTGGCCTCTCTCCAGCGACCGAGAACCAAATGGCCTCTAATAATGCTATTGTACGTAACGACATCCGGTTGGATTCCCATGCTGACCATCTCCTCGAACAGCTCAGAAGCGCTAGTCATATTTCCTTGTCTGCAACGAGCGTTGATGAGTATACTGTAAGTGAACACATCGGGTTCGGTATCCATTTTCCTGAGTACGTCGATTGCCAAGTCCGTGTTTCCGTTCTCGCAGTGACCCTTTATGACAGTATTGTAAGATACAACGTCTGGCACAAAACCCAACTGAGGCATTTTGTCGAGCAGCTGGGCTGCGGCGTTGTACCTCTTCTTGACACAGAGTCCGTTGAGCAGAGAGCTGAGGATGATGATGGTGGGACTCCAACCGCGTCTGAGCATGCATGCGAAGACGGCGAAGGCGAGGTCTACATTGTTGTACCGATCGCAGAAGCTGATGAAGATGGCGTAGGTGACGGTGTCGGGAGAGGTACCGGAACGGTTGAGCTTGTTGAGCAAGGAGAAGATGGTCGGGAAGAAGTTGGAGGAGGAGGAGGATGTTGTAGGTGGGTTGTTCTTACGAGTGACGGAGGTGAAGAGGATGTTGTAGGTGGAGACGTCGGGGATGGGGTGTCACCCCCAGTTTTCAAATTAGGGGTATTTTTGTCATTTTTCAAGTTTTATAATTTTTAGGAATTTTTATTTATTTTATGTGATTTTTTGGGATTTATTTGGGTTGGTTTGGATTTTATCCAATTCGGACTCAAATTGGAGACCCGGGTAGCCTGGACCCTAGTGGAACCCACATACTAGCTGGACTTGGCCCACATACCATCATAATTAGGCTAGAAATTATTAACCCTATTTCCATGACTTAATTAAACTTTTTAGAGGCTTAAATTGTATTTAGAATTGAACCGAACCAAACCGAATTCAAATTAGACCAAACTAAGTCTAATGGGTTGGGGGCTTATTGGATCCCCAACCCAAACCCAATAGCCAAGCCATGGCTGGCCATGACAAGCCCCCCCCCCCCCCCTTTCCTTCTCTATTAAGAAAAACTCTCTCTCTCTCTTCCAAACTCTATTTTCTTCCAAGCTTCTTCTTCCTCCAAGAAAAGAAATCTAGGTATGCTTCTAATTTGTCATTTAATCCTCCTTTACATTTATTTCCTTCACCATTAGTGTAGAGAAAATGATTCTCTACACTTTGCCAATAGAAATTTGTAGGTTTCCTAATAATCTAGGTTAAGGATTTATTTGGAGGTTTTTCCATTAGAGTAGTATATATATATATATATATATATATATATATATATATATATATATATATATATATATATATATATATATATATATATATATATATATATATGTGTGTGTGTGTGTGTGTATGTATTTATATATAATTATTTGTATTCATGTGTATGTAGAAGTGGTGGTTGTGTCATGAGGTTGTGTAAGAGTGGTAGAGAGAGTGTGAGAGGGTGATGTGTGTGTTTGGGTGGTATATATATATATATATATGTATATATGTATATATGTATTTGTGTGTGTGTATATATATGTATTTGTGTGTGTGTGTGTAGAGAATGGTGGTGGTGGTGTTTGTGTCATGTGAGTGTGTGAGAGTGTGAGTGAGCTTGTGTATATATATATATATATATATATATATATATATATATATATATATATATATATATATATATATATATATATATATGTGTGTGTGTGTGTGTGTGTGTGTGTGTGTATGAGCGTTTATATATATATATGCGTGTGTGTATATATATGTATATGGAGATGTGTGTGTGTCTGTATAGGTATGTATAGATGAGGGTGTAAGTGGTGGAGATATATATATATATATATATATATATATATATATATATATATATATATATATATATATATTGATATATATATATAGAGAGAGTAGAGGAAGGAGGGAAGGAAGTAGAAGAGAATGAAGAAGAATAGGAGCTGCAGCAGCAGCAGGATGGCAGCAGTAGCAGCAGCATGTGTAGTAGGAGCTGCAGCAGCAGCAGGTTGCAGCAGTAGCAGCAGCTGTAGCTGTCACGCCCCGCTCCCGTAGGAGCGATCGTCCTCGCTAAGGCGTGATGCCGCACGAGCCTAGATTGCGCTCGTGCAAGGCGATTCCATAACGGCCGATTTCATCAGCGGCGACGGGGTCGTCGCCCAGAAGTCCCAAGCAGAAACATTGAATACATTGCAGCGGAATTTAAAGAAGAACACATGAACACAAGTCATTCAAAAGAATCTCTTTATTAATATTGAATACAAGATTACATTTGTGGGCGCAAGGCCAAATTACAATGTCTCTCGTGCTCACTTTTCTCTCATTTACAAGTCACTCTGCTCTCTCTCATCTCTCGATACAACTTGAATCCAGCGGAAGCTTCGGAAGGCGATGTCCATACATTATGTCCTGTATAAGTCTTCAATCCACGCGGCCGTATGCTTCGAATCGCCAAGGAACTCCGTGCCTCGACGCATCCAAGCGAGCTCCGCGCCACGAGCTTCTACCTGTGCCTGCACATGAAACACTGTGTGGGTGTCAGTACCACTGTACTGGTGGAGTGAGCTCCTCGCCCACCCATACAAAACCTACACGTTCATTTACTTTGTGCAGTTTAAATCCCTTTTCGATTGTCTTTCTACTCTTGTCTTAGGTTCAGTTTTAGGACCGACGCCTTGGCGCAACTTGTGTGTCAAAACCATCCCGTGCTTGCAATGTCAACGTTACTCATACTTTGCCTCTAGACCACTTCTCGTGCCACAACGTTAACCTATCAGGTCGGGCTTGCCTTTCGGCTAGAATCAGAGACGCAACTACGCGGTAGTACCCCATTTCCTTACGACCGTGCTATAACTCCTTCGTGCCGTGCCTCGCAACTCAGTGCGACTCAACCATATCGCCGCCTCGCGGCCCCTTTGTTACTTTGATCGCCAACTGACCCAATCAAGACTTGTGGGTTTAGTGTCACACGACTGACTTTGCCTTGCGGCGGTTTTCCGACTTACACTCAAACAACTCAACCAACTTATGCAACTATATGCCGACAACTCAAGACTCAATGCCACATCTCGTGCCGAAGCACGTTGCCTATGTTGTAGCCATTCTTTAAGTCCAATACTTGTATTCTAGCTTGTATACACCTTCGACAACTCAACTCAATCCAAAGGCATACCCGCGGATCTGCCGCTATGCCGACTCATCTATATGATTTGGTCACTGACTCCCAGAGCCATAGTGGACTCCTTTTTGCTGAGTATAGGATGGACCTTCTTTGGGTAGCTAGCCCTATTCCGCGTCCACCGAATACTTTGCCCCAGGCACAGCTTGGCTCCCAGAGCCTTTATGTTTCCTTAGGCCGTAATCGGTCCCGTGGCGCCACAGGTTGCCGATTCGGGGAAACTCTACCTTGTCGACAAGTTGTCCATGACTATGCAAGACCGACTCAAACTGACGTCTCACATAGTCATTCACTTCTAGTGTTACCATCTCTTTTAGTGCCATTTCCTCTCTTTTAATGCCATTTCTCACATCTGAGATCTTGCCTCGACGACCCGTAGTCGCGAGCATTGTTCTTTCTTGCCTCAACGACCCAGTCGTGAGCATTTCTTTCTTTCTTCCTTTCTTTTAACTCAAGACAACAACTTATTTAGACACTTTCCAAAACTCAACTAATCAATCGTGGCCCGTGCCTTTAAAAACTCTAGGATCGTGCAATCGTGCCTCAACTCGACTTTCGCTCTACGCGGCGCTATCGTCCAAGTCATACTTCATATGATGGGCCTTGGGGTCGTGGGACTATTTATCTTGACAACCGCAGAATGAGCGGGACAGCACATAGAATAACTTAGGTCGACCGGCATAACTTTGCCTAACTCACTCAAGCCTACAACTTAATCCAAGGGACGAGCAAAGGCTACGCCAAGCCTTGCGAGACAGGATCGTGCATGCTTTAGCAAGCATTTATGCGGCGACGCCTATGACTTAGGCTAACTCTCAGCTTTTGCACCGAAGACCAACTTTCCTTCTTCCAATTCACGGGACGAAGGACTGAGTGTCATTTTCAAAGTACGCCGTGCACCAACTCTAAGCCGACCGTAGGACGTTTTCCATGTTCTAACTCGATTCAAACCGTCGGGATTATTCCCTTAGCTATGTGGATGCGTAGCTTTTATTATCAAGCCTAACTTGTGCAAGTTGAAAACACGATTTATTATGTGAAGGCAAAGATGAGGAGAGTTCACCGAAACTACCCCACCTGAGCGATGTCTCCGAGCAAGCCGTTTCAAGGATAAGGCCGAACGCCGTCGGCGTTTCGATTCCTCCAATTGACTTTGTGGGACGGGGCACTACAGTAGCAGCTGCAGTAGCAGCTAGGACCCCCCTTTTTCACCCCCTTTAAGCCCCATTGACCCCCCAATTATATATATATATATGTATGTATATATATAGATATATATATATATGTATATATATAGATAGATACATAGAGAAATTAGAGAGAATAGAAGAAGAGAATTAGAAGAAATTTAGGAAGAAATTAGAAGAAGAAAGGTTAAGAGGAAGGAAAAAGTAGAAGAGTTAGAAGAGAAGTAGAAGGAAAAAAGAGAAGAAGTTAGGAAAAGAATGAAAATAAGAACAGAAGGAAGAATAGGAAGAAGGAAAAGAGGAAGGATTAGAGGAGTTAGGAAGAGGAAATTGGAAGAAAAGAGTGAGAGGAAGGAATTAGAAGAAGGAGAATTAGAAAAGGAATGAGAATTAGAAGAAAAGGGTTTTTAGGAGAATCGAGTTAGAGGGCGAATTTGAGCCCGGAGTATCGGATCACGATGAAACTTGACGTAGGCCTAGGATACGTGATTTAGATTTTTCGGGTAGGCTTCCGAATGGAAATCGGGGTCGTAGGGCGCCGGTATCGCGCCGTATCGGTACGTATCTTGAAATATTCAAGATTTTGGCAACGGGCCGTAAGGTGGACTAGACGTCCACTTTATCTAGGTATTTTGGTAGATAACGAACCTATAGGATAGTACCCTACTACCCTAGGGAGCACGGGTCAAAATAACAAGCGTAGGTAGGCTAACTAGCTAGTCGCCGAAGTAGAAATTTTGCCCTTTTTAAGGGTAAAATAGGAATTTGGCCTATGGCCAAGAAATGAGTTTCGAAGTCCAAGATGGACTTGGATATGGGTTGTAGAGGTTCGTAATAGTTAGAAATAGTTGCCTAGACCTAGTCTTGACCCCGGTTGACTTTTTGGACCAAAAGTCAACTATGGGTCAATACTTTACCCAATTTAGTCCCAAATTCCTTTAAACTTGTGTAGTTGACTGAAAGTCAACTATTAGTCACCATTGACCTAGGATTGACCTAGGGTTGACCAGGGTTGACCAGAGTTGACCAGTTGACCAAAAGTCAACTGTAAGTCAACCGTTGACTCAAATCGACCTAGATTAATTTTGTTTGACTTGCATTGACCCAGTATGACCTAGCTAGGCCTAATATGACTTAGGTTGACCTCGTATAGTCTAGTTTGATGTGTCTTGACCTAGAATGACCTAAATAGGGTTTAAATTGATTTGATTTTACTTCCTAAACAGAGTATTGATACGTCTTGTTCTCTATAGGTCCTCGAGATGCTGCATTTGCTCCGGTTGACATATCATACCATATTACAGGCGAGTACATTCTCTGACACTTTTCCAATTTATAATAATTGTTATGATTCATGTAATTAGTGTGGATATGCTTGTTCTCGACACATTGGTCACACGGATTGGTATTCATGGATCCCGACATGAGATATTATTCATCGTTATCTTGGTATATCTTGTGCAAGCCCCCTTGTAGTTCTTGTGCAGTATATGGACACCGATTCTCGAGGAGACTTGCTCCCTTCTCGTAGAATCCCGTGTCGTAACGTGTCTTGCTTGGATCCACTCTACCAGTCGGGGACGGGGAGTACTAGTGTAGATGTGTGGTCATTACCCACCTTGTTTATTCTTGTAGACCTTGAATGCTACCAATCCTACACTCCACGTAGGATTGGCTGATCATAACCTTGTGCAGACCCAATCCGGCCATATGTTGTAGCTAGTATTCACACACCTAGATATATGATTCTTGATTTCTTGTACATGCCATGATCAGTTTACTTGCCTTGTTCTAGCTCTAGTTTTACAGCTTACCTTGCCATGATACTCACATGTACATTCCATGATTTTCTTGTATATACTCTCTATTTACTGTCTTATAGCTTTTGTCATATCTTGTGAACTGCTGTTAGTAGATTGTACTCGTTCCATCCTGACAGGATATGTTAAAAATATTACAGATGCAGACGAGGGAGACTATTCTACCTACTACGGTTCGGATGACGTAGTGGGCCTAGACCTGGAGACTTTGGTCCAACAGGGCTTAGCTCCGCCTGACGAGACCTTACCCCTTGCTTAGTTAGAGTAGGTCTTTTATACTGGACATTGTCTCCAGCTACTTTTGAGACTTTTTGTTATTATGGACTGTATTAGAGACTTGGACTTGTATATATTCTTGTGTTGGACTTGACAGGTTATTATTTTATTATCGTCTTGTTGTCTTTATCTTTCAGTATTTACTTTGTTATCTTAGAGTCGTGATTGAGTACTCGTATATATATTCATTGCTTGTCCTCCGTTCGGAGTTGACCATATTTTCGATAGGTTTTTGTTATATATATAAACTGTTTAGAAGTAGAAAAATCCACAGCGTTCCATGCCGATTTTTCGGTGAGGGCTGGACGTTGTCGCGTCACGTGCCCTTTTAGCGGGTGCGGGTCGTGACACGTTTTAGTGGTGGCCCACGCAGGTCATGTAGTCGCAATTAGTGTGATGTCTTAGTAGCGCTCGACTTAGAGTGCTATTACGAGCCTGCGGTACGTATCTAGGATAGGCTATAGGCTAAGGGTACTCAATCACAGTAGGATCTTTCCTTGCTTATCTTGCTTACCGTCTTTGATATTGATTTTCTGCATTCTAGCTGTCCTCCTTTGATATTGCCTTCATGTGCCATATTGATATCTTCTTTTCAATTTGTCTCCAGGATAGTTATGACTCACTCTCCTGGCGAGGAGCACGGGGAGACGGAGAGGTCTGCCACCTCTGGCGGACAGGCTCCGGTCACTTCCCCTGCTGATGGGACGTCAGTTGGGATTCTCGGGGGTACTCCTCCAGCTACCTCGATGACAGTCCCTGGGGTTGCGGGTGCTCTTCCCGTAGTGTCGGAAGCTGTCGGGGGCGCTCTTCCTCCTCCTGCGCAGCGGATTCCTCCGCCAGTTGCAGACGTACTTCCACCTCCACCTCCTCTGCCTACGGATATGGGGCAGATGCTTACCTTCCTCCAGCAGATACTAGAGACTCAGAGAGCCCAGGCCGAGGCTCAGCAGAGGCAGACGAATGCGATGCGTCAGGGCATGGAGGATGCCCATCAGTTGGCCCTTGCAGCCGTGGAGAAGAGGGCTCCTCATCCGGGGACGCGACCGAGGTACGGGGATATCCAGGACTTCAAGAAGCTCGGGCCCCGTGACTTTAGCGGGACCGAGGGTGTGGTCTATGCAGATGATTGGCTCGAGGATATCGAGCGGCAGATGAGGGCCTCCTGCCTGGCAGACGACCTGAAGGTCGAGGCGGTAGGTTTGCAGTTGCTAGACATTGCACACACCTGGTTCAGGAACGAGCCAGCCCTAGCTGGAGAGGGCCATACTTGGGCAGAGTTCAAGCTCCTCTTCAAGGAGAAGTTCTTTTCTCCCACGGACAAGATTGACCTGATGCGACAGTTCCAGGATCTGCAGCAGGGCAGTCTATCTGTGGAGGAGTACGCAGCGGAGTTCGGCCGTCTGAGCCGATACGTAGAGTACATGGTTCGAGACCCGGAGATCAGGGCGAGCCGTTTCAGGGAGGGGCTCACTTGGGATATCAAGATCCACATTCCCTCTTTCTATGAGACTTATACACAGATCTACGCGGAGGCCCGCAAGGTAGAGCGGGAGTGGGGCTTGAAGCCCAAGAGGGAGCGTGATCTTTTCTCAGGAGCTTCTAGCAGTGCGGGGGCTGCTAAGCGCCCTCAGCTTCAGCATCATAATTTCTAGCATCACCAGCCGCAGGTGCAGGCCAGAGCACCGGTTCAGCAGCAGGTACAGCACACTCAGCAGAGGCAGACACAGCATGGGGCTCATTGCGGCTACTGCAAGAAGCCCGGTCACATCTGGGAGGTCTGCCGGAAGAGGCTGGGCTTGTGCCTCTATTGCGGGGAGGCTGGACATCAGTTGAGAGATTGTCCTACGAACCATCGCCTTGCAGCTCAGGAAGCTCAGGGTAGGCCACCTATGGCACCGCATCACGCCCTCCACCAGCAGCGGGATATACCCCGCCAGGACAGGGTTTTTACGATGACAGTTGAGGATCCTGCACGTATTGGACTAGGAGGTAGGGTCTTGCTCTTTCTTTTACCTGTTCTTTCCGTCCATTGATTGATGATTGCTTTCTTAGTACCTTTAGTTTGCATATGTGATGATCATGCTAGATTAAATAGAAATCCCAATGAAGACTGCAATAACACGATACTGTAGAGATTTAAAGCCATGCATGTGTTCTGATTTCCTGGATTACATGTTATATAACTTAGGATAAAATTTAGTAGACCTTGATTGTGGGGTGCTTGACCTAGAGAAGAGTACGACCGTTTGAATTTCGAGGACGAAATTTTTTAAGGAGGGTAGATTTGTCACCCCCAGTTTTTAAATTAGGGGTATTTTTGTCATTTTTCAAGTTTTATAATTTTTAGGAATTTTTATTTATTTTATGTGATTTTTTGGGATTTATTTGGGTTGGTTTGGATTTTATCCAATTCGGACTCAAATTGGAGACCCGGGTAGCATGGACCCTAGTGGAACCCACATACTAGCTGGGCTTGGCCCACATACCATCATAATTAGGCTAAAAATTATTAACCCTATTTTCATGACTTAATTAGTCTTTTTAGAGGCTTAAATTGTATTTAGAATTGAACCGAACCAAACCGAATTCAAATTAGACCAAACTAAGTCTAATGGGTTGGGGGCTTATTGGATCCCCAACCCAAACCCAATAGCCAAGCCATGGCCGGCCATGACAAGGCCCCCCCCCCCCCCCCCCCCCCTTTCCTTCTCTATTAAGAAAAACTCTCTCTCTCTCTTCCAAACTCCATTTTCTTCCAAGCTTCTTCTTCCTCCAAGAAAAGAAATCTAGGTATGCTTCTAATTTGTCATTTAATCCTCCTTTACATTTATTTCCTTCACCATTAGTGTAGAGAAAAGGATTCTCTACACTTTGCCCATAGAAAATTGTAGGTTTCCTAATAATCTAGGTTAAGGATTTATTTGGGGTTTTTTCCATTAGAGTAGTATATATATATATATATATATATATATATATATATATATATATATATATATATATATATATATATATATATATATATATATATATATATGTGTATGTATTTATATATAATTATTTGTATTCATGTGTATGTAGAAGTGGTGGTTGTGTCATGAGGTTGTGTAAGAGTGGTAGAGAGAGTATGAGAGGGTGATGTGTGTGTTTGGGTGGTATATATATATATATATATATATATATATATATATATATATATATATATATATATATATATATATATATATGTATGTATTTGTGTGTGTGTATATATATATGTATTTGTGTGTGTGTGTGTAGAGAATGGTGGTGGTGGTGTTTGTGTCATGTGAGTGTGTGAGAGTGTGAGTGAGCTTGTGTGTGTTTGTGAGAGTGTGTGTGTATGTGTTTATATATATATATATATATATATATATATATATATATATATATATATATATATATATATATATATATATATATATATATATAGAGTAGAGGAAGGAGGGAAGGAAGTAGAAGAGAATGAAGAAGAATAGGAGCTGCAGCAGCAGCAGGATGGCAGCAGTAGCAGCAGCATGTGCAGTAGGAGCTGCAGCAGCAGCAGGTTGCAGCAGTAGCAGCAGCTGTAGCAGCTGCAGTAGCAGCTAGGACCCCCCCTTTTTCACCCCCTTTAAGCCCCATTGACCCTCCAATTATATATATATATATGTATGTATATATATATAGATATATATATATATATATGTATATATATAGATAGATACATAGAGAAATTAGAGAGAATAGAAGAAGAGAATTAGAAGAAATTTAGGAAGAAATTAGAAGAAGAAAGGTTAAGAGGAAGGAAAAAGTAGAAGAGTTAGAAGAGAAGTAGAAGGAAAAAAGAGAAGAAGTTAGGAAAAGAATGAAAAGAAGAATAGAAGGAAGAATAGGAAGAAGGAAAAGAGGAAGGATTAGAGGAGTTAGGAAGAGGAAATTGGAAGAAAAGAGTGAGAGGAAGGAATTAGAAGAAGGAGAATTAGAAAAGGAATGAGAATTAGAAGAAAAGGGTTTTTAGGAGAATCGAGTTAGAGGGCGAATTTGAGCCCGGAGTATCGGATCACGATGAAACTTGACGTAGGCCTAGGATACGTGATTTAGATTTTGCGGGTAGGCTCTCGAGTGGAAATCGGGGTCGTAGGGCACCGGTATCGCGCCGTATCGGTGCGTATCTTGAAATATTTAAGATTTTGGCAACGGGCCGTAAGGTGGACTAGACGTCCACTTTATCTAGGTATTTTGGTAGATAACGAACCTATAGGATAGTACCCTACTACCCTATGGAGCACGGGTCAAAATAACAAGCGTATGTAGGCTAACTAGCTAGTCGCCGAAGTAGGAATTTTGCCCTTTTTAAGGGTAAAATAGGAATTTGGCCTATGGCCAAGAAATGAGTTTCGAAGTCCAAGATGGACTTGGATATGGGTTGTAGAGGTTGGTAATAGTTAGAAATAGTCGCCTAGACCTAGTCTTGACCCCGGTTGACCCCGGTTGACTTTTTGGACCAAAAGTCAACTATGGGTCAACACTTTACCCAATTTAGTCCCAAATTCCTTTAAACTTGTGTAGTTGACCGAAAGTCAACTATTAGTCACCATTGACCTAGAATTGACCTAGGGTTGACCAGGGTTGACCAGAGTTGACCAGTTGACCAAAAGTCAACTGTAAGTCAACCGTTGACTTAAATCGACCTAGATTAATTCTGTTTGACTTGCATTGACCCAGTATGATCTAGCTAGGCCTAATATGACTTAGGTTGACCTCGTATAGTCTAGTTTGATGTGTCTTGACCTAGAATGACCTAAATAGGATTTAAATTGATTTGATTTTACTTCCTAAACAGAGTATTGATACGTCTTGTTCTCTATAGGTCCTCGAGATGCTGCATTTGCTCCGGTTGACATATCATACCATATTACAGGCATGTATATTCTCTGACACTTTTCCAATTTATAATGATTGTTATGATTCATGTAATTAGTGTGGATATGCTTGTTCTCGACACATTGGTCACACGGATTGGTATTCATGGATCCCGACATGAGATGTTATTCCTCGTTATCTTGGTATATCTTGTGCAAGCCCCCTTGTAGTTCTTGTGCAGTATATGGACACCGATTCTCGAGGAGACTTGCTTCCTTCTCGTAGAATCCCGTGTCGTAACGTGTCTTGCTTGGATCCACTCTACCAGTCGGGGACGGAGAGTACTAGTGTAGATGTGTGGTCATTACCCACCTTGTTTATTCTTGTAGACCTTGAATGCTACCAATCCTACACTCCACGTAGGATTGGCTGATCATAACCTTGTGCAGACCCAATTCGGCCACATGTTGTAGCTAGTATTCACACACCTAGATATATGATTCTTGATTTCTTGTACATGCCATGATCAGTTTACTTACCTTGTTCTAGCTCTAGTTTTACAGCTTACCTTGCCATGATACTCACATGTACATTCCATGATTTTCTTGTATATACTCTCTATTTACTGTCTTATAACTTTTGTCATATCTTGTGAACTGCTGTTAGTAGATTGTACTCGTTCCATCCTGACAAGATATGTTGAAAATATTACAGATGCAGACGAGGGAGACTATTCTACCTACTACGGTCCGGATGACGTAGTGGGCCTAGACCTGGAGACTTTGGTCCAGCAGGGCTTAGCTCCGCCTGACGAGATCTTACCCCTTGCTTAGTTAGAGTAGGTCTTTTATACTGGACATTGTCTCCAGCTACTTTTGAGACTTTTTGTTATTATGGACTGTATTAGAGACTTGGACTTGTATATATTCTTGTGTTGGACTTGACAGGTTATTATTTTATTATCGTCTTGTTGTCTTTATCTTTCAGTATTTACTTTGTTATGTTAGAGTCGTGATTGAGTACTCGTATATATATTCATTGCTTGTCCTCCGTTCGGAGTTGACCATATTCTCGACAAGTTTTTGTTATATATATAAACTGTTTAGAAGTAGAAAAATCCACAGCGTTCCACGCCAATTTTTCGGTGAGGGCTGGGCGTTGTCGCGTCACGTGCCCTTTAAGCGGGTGCGGGTCGTGACACGGGGTGCTTGGCGGCAGTCAATTTGTCGAACAGATGGAGTGCCTCTTCCATGGAGAGGTGCTTCTCCGAGCGACAGCGTTCTCTGACGAGACGCTCTACATTACCCCCACGAAGAAAGTATGACGATGATGATGATGCAGTGGGTTTCTTTATTTCTTCTTCAGAGGTGGGTGTGTGTGTGTATGGAACGACGCTCTGTTTCTGAGAACGTAGGTGGACTCGTAGGTAGCAAATGGAAACCTTGTGTTGTGTGCGTGATTGTGTGGCCATCTTCTCTTTTACGAAGGATTTTTCTAAGGGCACCACACTTTTTACTTGGGACTAGCCCAAAAATGTTAAAAAATTTACAAGTTTGCCATCCATTTTTTTTACTTGGGACTAGCCTAATTTTTTCCAGAAAATAGGACTGCCAACATGCTGGCAGTCCTTATGTTAGGACTGCCAACTTGCTGGCAGTCCTCGGAGAAGAAGAAGAAGAAGAAGAAGAAGCAGCAGCTCAAGTTGGAGAGCCGCCCCGCCGTCGAGGGCCTCGTCGTCGCCGCGTCCCTCGTCGGCGCCACCCTCGTCACCCTCCTCTCCGACGTCGCCTCCGACCAATACGGCCGTCGCCTGCTCCTCGTCCTCTCCCTATGAGCTGTCCGACGCTGGCCCGAGCTGCTCGTCCCATCTCGCCCTCGCCCAGGCGAGCTCCACCGGACCTCCGCGGACCCGGAACTGCCCCGCTGGCACCGCTTCACCGTCTCCTCTACTGTGAGTCCCCCGTCCTCACCTCCTTACTCATTTTCCCCTACATCTGGAAGGGGGGTTACAGGAGAAGACGAGGGGGGGCGGCGGCACCGAGGAAGCCGAAGAACGGGGCGGTCACGTCGCCGCTGAAGGAAACCATGGTGGTCGAGGAAGAAGAGGAAGGTGTGGGCCGCTGGAGGAAGGAGGAGGAGGAGGAGAGAGAAAAATCCTAATATTGGCTGCCCCCAAGTAATTTTTGGGCTGTCCCCAATAAAAGTTCCTCAAACTTGGACTGTCCCCTAGTAAGTGATAGCCTCTAGTAATATTTGGGGTGCCCTTAGAAAAACCCTTTATGAATAACTAGTCTCGGACGTATCAAAAAGAAAGGCGTCAACCATATTATTAATAAAGTATATAAAAATTTAAAATATACAGAATATTTTAAATATAATTTTAATATATTTTAATATAATTTGTTATGATTAAATTTTAAATTATGGATATGTATTTAATTAGATAGTATTATGTAGTTAGTTTAAACATAATTTTAATTTAAATATATTACAGTATCGGGTGGTTTTTAATTTTTTTTTACTTGAGGAAAGAGGGTTCGGTTATCCACAGAATAATTTTGAACTTTTTTGTTTTTTTTTTAAAAATTTAATGGTTGATGATATACACGATTTAAACGGCTTAATTTGGAGCCGTTTTTTGAAGCCCCTTTATATTAATAGAGATGTTATTCGCACCTCCAAATTATCTTTTCAAATCTTTATTTTTATGTGACATTTGACATGACGGTTAGTGTAACATCTAAGATGACAAATTTTAAAATTAACATTAATATTAATGTTAAAATTAAAATTCTACGCTTAGAGGATTGGTTCACATATCTTTGCGTCATAATTTCTTCAATTACGTAAGGAAGAAACAATAGTATAGTATCCAAAACCTAGGTATCACTCGTACTAATACATGATCGGTAAAACTCACCAAAGCTAATCCCAAATTCTTTGTATAACTCTTGCTTTCTCATTTCTCAATAACCCAAAGCCAAAACCCCAATTTCTCACTATTTGTCAAGAACATCTCACATATGGTGACCAAATACCCAATTTCTCATCATTATTGAGGTTAATGAGTCCACATAGATGTTACTGTCAGGTTTGGCACTGGACATTTGCTAAAAGTGACATTATAAACTTTAATACATATAGCATGATCTACTTTCATGTGTATTTCTCTTTTACTTTACCAAGGTGTGCTCTCTTAATTCTCATCTATATACCGAATTTTACAAATGTTTAATACAAATTTACATGTTAAAGCTTTGATCATATAATTCCAAATTGTTGGTAACTTGGTTTACAAAGATGACTGGAGAAGGACCTTCAAGTAGATCCAGAAAAAGAATATTTGCAAGCTCAAGGCATAGAAGACTGCTTTGCATTCCTGAAAAAAATAGCGTGGGCATCTATCAGAATCCAAATTGAATTCTGGAACAAGAACATATTATCCATAAGAACAAATAAAGCATGTTAAAAGAAATTATTCTTTCAAGTGTTTTGGCATCAGCCGCATTATGGAACTCCAGACAGGGAATAAAACATCAAGCAATAAAAGGAGATGCATGAAATCCAAAATTAGCAGAAAGACAACAACTTCAAAATGTGAAATCATTACATCCAGATTTTTTTTCCTATGAGCTGTGAAAAATACTAAGAATGGAGGCAACAAGTGCTGAATAGGTGCAGAAACCTTTGGAGGCAATCTTGTGTGGTTCACAAATTCAAGAAAAAGTCATGTCATTGAGATATACAAATGTTCCTAGCCTATTTTTCAACAAGATATAACTTGTTAGATGACTTTCAACAGCTTTCCTTCACCGAAAATTGTTGTCGTACGATGTAGAACAAAAGGATTATGACAACGCTAAATAATCAAACACAACGGCATGATTGCATGGTTTAACAAATTATAGTTGTAGTATACGACAGTTAACGTACATAAATAATGAAAATTGGACAGGGCAGTCGACGTCCAAATTTAACTATCATCAAGGTATCAAATTTAGATTTTAGACAGTCTACTAATCATTGGAATCATAAAAATCAATTGATATAATTCAAAGCAACAATGAAAGATATGTAGGACCAGAAAGAAGTACATCATCACCTGTTCATAATAAGTACATCACAGGGACCTATAAATGAATGACCAGAAGTTTTAGAATAGCATTATGCAGCTTAAATTAACCCTAAAATAAGAATTTGAAACACAAAAGCTTGGCAAAACTATTTTGAACATCTTTCTCGTGCTCCATAGCCTACCAATTCTGATGGGAGAAGAAGGCTTGGATGATGATGATTCATTGGAACATTTCTTAACAAAGCTCCACCATTTGGTCTAGGTACAAAAAATGACTCCACAAATAATATGAAAATTGAGTGAAAACATTAATGATTTTTATTAATAAGAGTCATGAGGATTGTTCATAATGAGTGATCTTAAGATGATGTGAAGTTTGAAACCTAATAGTTTTTAACACTTCCTCTCAATTCTAAACCAAAGCTAAGAAATTGAATAAAAAGACATGACAGATAATTATACAAATCAAACCATAAATTCATGTTGAATCTAATAGTTCTCTGATTTTTTTAAGCCACGAAGGGATTAATGTAGTCATGTTTCATTATTCGTCGGCATTAAGCTAACATTAACTAAAACTAGGATCTCATATGATTGACTGCCAAATTATCTTACATGAGATCAAGATATTGCTGCTAAGGTTTTACAATCTGGATCAATATTGTATGACAGGAACGATGTAAAGTATTATCAAATTATTATCCATGGACTCTTTGGCAAGGAACGACATTTGTGAATCCAGACAATGTTACTCAGCTTACATACACCCTTTCAGAAATATGACATCCGTTTATCCCTCGCTTCACCCATATTCCTCGATTTGCTCTCTCAATGTTGCGGTTATTAATATTATGTTGGCGTACTATATGCTTCTCTTCTCCATTCATACCATAAGTTTTACTCTGTCTCTAATTTAATGGCTTGATCACCCTTTCAACATATCGTTTATCTATTGTACAACCTTTTTAAATTCAATGAAAACTTTATGCATTTCAAGCAACGAATGACTCTTTGAACATTATTCAGGTATAAATTGATGTTTATAATATTGGCCAATACTGATACATATCGGTCAACGTCACACTCCAGTACCGAATACGAAGAACATGTGTGTAACATGGCCAACTACTTACTACAGAATCCTCTAATACCCTGAAATTTGGTTACGTTTGTAAGAGACCATGTTGGGTGTAATCTAGCATGCAAAGTCCACCTGGGACCTACAAGCAATCTATAATATATACCAATCAAGCAAGTAAGAACATATACAAGATGACCATGATATAAGTAAATCACTAGGGCCCATGTCGTAACATATTACAATCGAAAATCTAGGAATATATAAGAAGTCAAGTAGTTGAGCACGTCTAAGTACTTGATCAAGGTACATAAATAGACAAACAATAAAGCGTCTTAATAGCAAAATGGGGACAGACTCCCAGAATTGTAAGCCCCCTGAAATTCCCGAATTATTTTTTTTTCGAATTTTCTAATGAATTATTTTCAATAATTCATTTCTATATAATTAATTTTGATCATTAGATGCTCTTTACCGTGACTTGAAATTCTAGAGCATCAGGGATGTCAGTCTCTGGAAACTTCCTTCTTGGAGTTTGTAGTAGACGAGATTATCTTCATTTTGATATATCGTGTCCCACTCGAACTCGTTCCCTTGTGCTCCTTATGTATCGCACAAGTTCGGGTCAATTTAGACCATTTAAATTATTAATTGATTTTCCACTCTTTTTCTTGATCCCCATAAGCACGTTACCGTGGCTTTTAATTTAGGAGCACCAGACTAGTCTTTTTCTTGAAACCAACTTGTCATGCCTGATCTACTCGAGACGCTCTTCACCCCTGACCTTCGTGTCCCACTCAGACACTCCATTTTGTGCTTCATTTCCTTCGCACAACTTTCGGGTCAATTTAGGCCAATTAATTATCTGCCGTAAAATCTGATTTAACTTCCAATTTAATTTTCGGGCCCGACATCGGTCCAATCCAGTCGACCCGATATATGGCCCTGGCCTGTTTTGAGCCTACTATGCACGTGCCACTTGCGTGCCACCGATCTGATCTTCCTTGTGCTCCCATTCCATCGTGATTTAAATTGGTTTAAAATTATTATTTTAATTAAATCTTGGCTTCGACTTTGTCCAAACTTGGCCCAACGTCCGACCCAGTTTGGCGTGGACCCTACCATGACTGTCCATCCACCCCACCGATATTTTTTCCATTTTTCTCCTACTCAAAATATCTATTTCCCTCTTGTATATATATATATATATATATATATATATATATATATATATATATATATATATATATATATATATATATATACACTAATATCTTCCTCTCTCATTTAATATCTAACACTCTCTCTCCTATAAACAAACACACAACACCACCTCCCCCCCTACCCGTACAGGATAGCCACCCTCCCCATCTCTTTCTCTTTCTCTCTCTCCATCACATTAATATCTCTCCCTCTCTTTCTATTAATATACAACTCTCTCTCACTCTATTATTAACACACACACACACACACACCAACTACTTCCCTTTCCCTCACCAACAGCTCCTTCACGAGCAGCCATGCCAAGCCCCCATGGACGAACTCCTCCTCCCTCCTCACTTCTTCTTCTTCACTTCTTCTTCCTAGTTTAACACTACTACCACCACCAACATCTCACACTACCACCTCCTCCACATTTTCTTCTCCTTCACCTTTCTCTTCAATACCACTTCCACCATGCACGACTACGCCGCCGCGCAGTTGCCGCCAGGCCGGCGAGCTCCCCGACCAGCAGCGCGGCAAGCGCAACAGCTGTAAACGCAGCAGCGCGCGGTGCTGCAGCAGCAACCGCGCGGGCGCGTACGCTGCCGCGGCCAGCAGCCGCCGCCGGCGAGGTTCCCGGCCGTGCCCCGCCGCGTGGCTGGCCCCGAGGCCGGGCGCACCCCTGGGCGAGCTCCCCTTCGCCGTCCTCCTCTTCCCCGACGAGCCACGTACCCAATTCGTGCGTTTTGGACGAAATTCCGTCGACGCGCGCGCGGGTTGAATCCAGAAATAGAGTTTCGGGACAGCAACTTCGCACGTATTTTTCGGGAGATCCGACCGTTGGATCGGCAATTTCTTCGCTCCGTCTTAATCTCGGTATATCCCTCTTCACCTCTGTCAAATTTCACCCGTTAATTTCGTCGTTTGATACATCAAAACCGGCCACCAAGTTAACGTTTTAATTTGTACTGTTTTTGGACAGTTTTGCGACGCCAACTTCGCGGGTTCGTATCTTCATCGTCGCAGCTCCGTTTTGCACGCCACCAGTTCCAGTGCACAGCTGGTATAACCCTCTTCCTTCCCCCTTTAGATTTCATTTCAGTTTGAGCTTGTTAGGTCGGTCGAATTCGACGCCAAAGTTGGCCGTTCGAATTCTTAGTGTTACACTTGTAAAATTCTATTTTTGAACCCGGGACTCCGGATTCAAATTCTGACACCACCAGTAGACTCGTGGCGTCGTTCTGGCCTGTTTTCATATAAAGTTTGCTTGATTTGGAGAACGTGGGTCCTGGCACGCATTTCGGTGCAAAGCGGGTCCCACTTTCTGAGTCAACGGAACTTTTTGACGCCGGCTCATCGGAATCCAATTCCGGATATACCATTGAGTTTGTATCGTCATTCTGGACTCGTTGACATATAATTTGCTGAGTTTTGAGGACATTGGCTCCGACACGCTTTTCCGTGCAAATCGATTTCTAATGTCCGGGTCAACGGACCAATTTGAGATCGGGTCAACGGAATCCAATTCTGGATATACCGTTGGGTTCATATCGTCATTCTGGATTCGTGGACATATAATTTCTTAGGTTTTGTGCACTTTTATTTCGGCACATTTTTCGGTGCAAAGT
Organism: Iris pallida; assembly: GCA_029216955.1. NCBI lineage: Eukaryota > Viridiplantae > Streptophyta > Magnoliopsida > Asparagales > Iridaceae > Iris > Iris pallida. The sequence continues at coordinate 3,821,275 of JANAVB010011394.1, forward strand.
GTGTCCAACGACGGACATCATTTTGGCCCAAAATTACCGTTTTGCCCCTGTGTCCAAATTGGACTTTTGGACAGGCTATCCTAGCTGGTTTGACCATTCTGGACACGTTGGTGATGTTAGTTTCATCATCCGACAACATCTGTAGATTTCTTTCCTTTTTGTGTCATCCTATTATTATAATATTTTCTCTTTTTGGGTTGTTTTAGAGACCCGTCGATTTCAGTGATTTCTAAATCACTGAAATTCATGAGTTGACCTTGTAGATGTTTATAGAGACTAGTTCTGACCCTGGTTGACCACAGTTGACTATTTTGACCAAAGGTCAACCGGAAGTCAACCGTAGCCTAAATTTGACCAGAACTGGACCAGAGTTGACCAGTTGACCCAAAGTCAACTGTTAGTCAACATTAGTCAAGTTTGACCCGAGTTGACCTAGGGTTGACCAGAGTTGACCAGTTGACCAAAGTCAACTGTATGTCAACCTTGACCCAGTTTGTCTTAGTTTGACTTAGTTTGACCTGGATGTTAGTATATCTTTTGACCCTGATCAGCTATTGTATTATTTCATCTTTAGGTCTGTGGATTTACTCTGAACCCTGATTCATATTGACAGCAGGACCCCAGGCGAGTACATTCTCTGATAATATTTCTGTTTTATGATATCGTCTATGTTTCTTGTATTTAGTGTAGATACCCTTGTTCTCTTGACACATTGTTCACACGGATTGGTATTTCCCTGGATCCCGTCATGAGATGTTATTCCTCGCTCTCCTTGGTATATCTTGTGCAAGTCTTTCTTGTTCCTTGTGCATTGTATAGACACGATTCCTGCGAAGGCTAGCTACCCTCTCGGAGAATCGCGTGTCATGATGTGTCATGGTTGGATCCACTATACTAGTCGGGGACGGGGAGTATTAGTGTAGATGTGTGGTCATTATCCACCTTGTTATTCTTGTAGATCTTGTGAGTGTTAATCATACACCCCACGTATGATTAACCAGGCCAGTAGACCTTGTGCAAGACCCAAGCCGGCCACATGTTGAAACTAGTACTCACACACTTAGATAGATGATTCTTGATTCTTGTACATGCCATGATCAGTTTTACTTGCCTTGTTCTAGCTCTAAATTTACAGCTTACCTTGCCAAGATACTCACATGTACATTTCATGATTTCTTGTATATTCTCTCTATTTACTGCTACATGTTCAATATCGTATAATTAGAACTGTTATTAGAGATTTGTGCTCGTTCCATCCTGACTGGATATGTTGACAAAATTTTAGGAGTAGTTGTGCCCTCAGTATTTGGACTTCATGATGTTGCTAGCTGAGGTGGATCCCACTATTCTTCTATGTGAGTTGCCTAGTAGTTATCCTTAGTTAGTTGTTATTCGTTCCTTATTTTTCCTGTCTTATGATCCTTGTAGATTATAGTTGTTCTAGTGATATCGTTATTATTTCCTGTCTTATCTTCCTTAGTTTGCATGATGTGACATGAGTACATTTCTAGTTATGGATCTTTAGATGTTGTAGTTAGTATAGTACACTTGACAGCGTTCTACCGTCGATACCGCGGCGTAGGCTGGGCGTGGCCCACGTATTCGTACTCGTATATTCGGGTGCGGGTCGTGACAAGAATAACTAGGGTTAAAAAATGCCATCGGCTAAATGCTACTAAAATAATAACAACATAATGAGAAAAACAACTCATGTGTTGGCGCCATCGTCCTTTGCATATCATCCTGGCCATCAAGCTAGAAGTCTGGAACCTCCTCTGTCTCAGGCTCTAAATATGAAATCATAATAAGCAAGACCCCACCTAGCAGAATGCCACAAACGAAGCTTAAGATGATAGCAAAACGCAAAACACAAATACATGAAAAAAATGCAGTAAAGACAGAAATGTAAAGACAAGCACCGAAGCACAGTACCGATGTTTTGAGGAGGCAGAAAAGACATGAGAGTAAACTAGCAATCAAGCATATAAGGAAAGACAAGCTATCGTACTAAGGCAAGCATATCATGCAATAAAAGTCCTAGGGGTTACTATTGTTAGCTACATATGTGAGCCTAATTACTAATGTAAGTTGAGAATCCCCTCACAACATTGTCTAATAACAAGAAGCTCAAAGGCTATCCTCAATAGAGCCTTATGCGAGCCTAATTACTAATGTAAGTTGAGAATCCCCTCACAACATTTGGAATGGTATGCAAGCAGTGCATAATAACAAGTAAATTGCTCTGACTCCGAGTGATTATATCTAATATACAACAACAACAACAAAATAAAATAACAACAACAAAAATAAAACAACACAAAAACAACAACAACAAAAAATAAAACAACAACAACAAAGACTTTGGTCTCGTTTACAATAACAGTTGCATACAACCAAACCCACCATCACTGTAAAATTTGGGCAGGTGACAAAGGAAAACTAGGCTTTCACCACATCAAATAAATCAACAATGAATGCATGTTTGGAGAAGAGGAAAAAAAAACTTGAAGCAGAAAATCATCCTTCAGGATCACTGTTGTCTAGTGCCAAATACAACAGCCGTATCGCCAAACATAAAGACAACTTCCTTACAAACACAGGTGCAAGGTGAATATCTTGTTGTTATGCCATCCAAAGGTTGTCTGTCTTCAGAATGTCACACTACATTTAACTCTGGGCTAAATCAGCCTGCAGAGAAGAAACAAACCCAATTTGGTCATAACTTCCTGCAGCAGTCGAAAGAGAAAGTTTCTTCACTACCACCAGACTAGCACGAGTACCCAACCATGCATACAACGCGAGAACCATATGGTCGGTCATTCATACGGATTTAAATTAGGTGAGGCCAATTCCAGGGATAAACAAGAACATTTGCTCTGTCCACAAGGACTCGGTTCCTACTTAATATGTGATCTATTTTTTGATGATTTCCATCCTTAAACTGCCAGACCATGACGGATTTAGATCATCAGATTTTCGGTAAGCAAACAAAATATCAAAATTTCCAATAAATATCAATATTAAAGAAAAGAAGAAAAAAAAAGTTACCAGGGCATGTTAATTTCAGCAAAAAATTTGTAAAAATCTGCATAAAATCAAAACTTACGAGATTTACAATAGCATAATTCGGGCAAAAAACAATAGATTATATTAATATCAATATATTATAAGAAAATATGATCCGACAAAGTGGAATTTCAGCAAAATTTTGCAAACAACTGCAAACAAAATGTCACGACCCGCACCCTAGAGTAAGGGCACGAGAAGTGGGTACGTCCAGCCTACGCCGCAGTGTCGGCGGTAGAACGATGTCCTAGGTTACTATCTAATCAACAACTCACAGCAATTATATAATATACTTGTCAAATCTCAACTCCGAACGGAGGACAAGTATAGATATAATGAATCTCAATCACAGTCTAAGAACGATAAGATAACACAGAAGTTTATAACTAAAGACTAACAACACATTTATAAACTACTAAATAATAATATCTCAAACAAACTCAAATACAAACTCGTATCTCAAGTTATTACAATTCAAATTCTAAAACATGAAAACTAAACCAAGTCTACTAGCTAGTCTCCCGATCACTCCTGAGTGTCGGGGCCGTAGGTAGCTAAGCCATTTCCTGCTCCAAGGCAAGTAGGGCAAACGTCCTCAGGGCAATCATCTGTAATATTTTTAACATGTCCAGTCAGGACAGGAACGAGTACAAATCATCAAGAAATTCCAAATAAATGACAGAGAACTATAAAACAGTTATAGACAGTTTTATTGATGAATATGGTAGTTTGTATACATGTGATGGTAGAGAGAAACAGGTAAGATACAAGAGAAGTAAGGTAAGTAAAACAAGAGAAGAACCATAGCAATAAAGACTGTAAATAGAACTAGCTGAACTAGAGCAACATGATATAAGTCCAGAATGTAAATGTAACAAGTGCAAAACCCAAGTAAATCCAGACAACATGAATCTGATACCAGGTGATTCCAGTACAAGATGAGTCCGGTATGAGGTGAGTCCAGTCGGTAATCAAAGGTTTCAGGGTGATTCCAGCCTATACTCTAACAGTGTGTTTAAAATACCGAGATCGACATGTGAACGGCTGTAGGTAATACGGTACACCGCATACTCGGCCAAGTGTGGGATGGCTATCGTTCCAGTATAATTCCAAGGGAGTGGTTCCAGTATTTGGGAATGTTCACATGTCTACTCCAATATTTTTCCGTCCACAAGTACAAGTGAATCCAGAAAACGACACGAGAAATCGAGACGAGTCCAGCCAAACATAATGATACCAGCAAAAGATTCCAGAGTGATTCCAGGGTGATTCCAGTAGGTGATGCCAGTAGTGGTTCCAGAAGATGATGCCAGTAGTGATTCCAGAAATAGAGGCCAGACAAAATGGTATGTGTGTCGCATACATGAATCCAGAAATATCCATACGTGTTGTAAGAATCACATAAAACTAACTAGAACTGAAGTACAGTAATTGACAAGTAAATGAAAGAACTATCAGAGAATGTACTCGCCTGTTACTCTGAAAAGAGTAATGAAATATCAGATATCTGCACCGAAGTCACAATGTCCTAAATAGAGCAGTATGGGTTATGACATGCTTAAAATAAGGTAAATAAAGTCTACGATGCAATCTACATGATTCTAAGTCAAATCTGGTTAACTGTCTAGGTCAAACTAGGTCCAAGTCAAACTTGGTCAACTCTGGGTCAATTGGTCACACTTAGACTCAATGTTGACTTTGGTCAACTGTCTAGTCAATTTAGGTCAACTAGTCCAATCTAAGCCAATGGTCAACTAGTCTATCTAAGTTAAACTCTATATCTAACTCAACCAACCCTTAGGCTAGTGCACTAGGATACCATATCCTATAACAATGTGCATACCAACCCAAGGCTAAGGTATCTCACATAAATATAGAATATATATAACTAAATATATCATACATCTATATATCCATGTATCTACTAGTCATTACATATACATACAAAGACTAACATCAACCTTGTCCCTTAACACCCTATAACATTTCATATTTAAAGACCTATACTCTACTCATACTAACCTATCACACATAAGTACACAAGTATTACATATATATAAACTCATATATATATATATTTTATATATAAACTCATATATAAACTCATAATATATATATATATATATATATATATATATATTATATTATATATAATATATATATATATTATATATATGGCATAAATACATTACATTGTATTGATATAATGAATATCCATGTATCCATATTAGAAGGGAAGGGAAGGATTTAGTCATATCTACATAGTAAACCTGGGAATTGAATTTCAACTTCAGAATTTTAATGATAAGGAAGGGAACATGCATATTACAATGTACATTGGTTCATGCATACATTTATTCATTCATTATCTTACTTACATACATATATATACAGAGACAAGAGAGGGGCTAAGAGTGTGTGAGAAGCATGGTGTGGTATGTAGGGTGTGTTCTCAGGATTCATAATTGTGTGTGTGAACATTAGGTGGCATGTGTGAACCTGTGAGGATGTGGTAGTGTGTGAATTCTCAGTTTATATTTCAGAATTTACATTAACCTATAGCTCAGGAATTTAACAGTGAATTCAGGATTCATAATTGTATAGATGAATGTGTGTGGGTTATAATGTGTGCAAAGGGGCTGTTCTCAGCAATGGCAGTTTAGGGGGTTTAGTAGTGTGTGATGTCAAAATCAGTGAATGGGTGATAACTTAGGAAACCAAGTAATGACAGTTCAAAAAACCAAGCAGTTAGCATACATGAATCCTATTCCAAAACCCCATTTCCCTGCTACCCCCAAACCAAATCATGCAACCACAAACCTGAGATTGAAATGGCCTAGCCATTCAAACCCCAAACCTCAGTCATTTCATTTATAAACTCAGGATTTCATTTCAGTTTACCTGAAATCTCAGGTTCCAGTTTTAAACTCAGTTAAATATTCAATCCCATGTTTCGAAATCCTGAAACCATCTCAGGAATCATTGTACACAAATTCAGGTCTTTAACATACATCAAAATATTTCTCAGATTTTCTTCTACAGAATCTCAGTTAACTGTCAAGGAATCTCAGGAATATACATGTATACCTATGTTCAGTCATAACATTCCATTGAAGTATATGCCTATGTATACTACATATATGTATATGCCTATGTATACTACATATATGTAAAATTAGCTAATATAACTAGATACTTAGAAAACTGAACCCAATAAACTACAAACTCTGAAACTAAAACAAGTATCAGTCATAACATTCCATTGAAGTAACTACACATTCAAATTCGAATCACAACTAGGTGAACCTAGTGTACAGACCTAGGAACATGTTAGGCATGTCCACGTGTCCGTTCGTGTCCAGAAATTAGGACACAAACGTGTCAAAACACAGAAAAACAATGTATCAGTAAACAACATTACTAATCCTCGTGCACGCATGTTGAGTCGAAATGGACTCGACACAGTGCACGAGACACCATGTGCATGTGTACAGTGATAGAGGGTCATAGGGCTAGGTGTCTTAGTGCCTGAGTCGAATCGGGGTCGTGTCGTGTCGAAGTTATTAGGGCGTATCAGTGACACGAAAAACGCGTGCACAGTGTTGGGCAAAACACGTGCACACGCGATTTCTTCGCGCACACACATCGAGGTCCCACGAAATTTTGTGGGTCTCATGTCAGTCATTAGGACAACACGTGTACCAAGTTTCAGCTTGAGTCGCCATGTCGTGTCCGCTAGGACGCCCGAGCAGCAGGACACTACACTATCGTACAGCGTGTTCGTGTCCATTTTGGACACGGACATGGCTCTAAAACATGCTCAGTGTATTTGATTCGTGATCAGCATGCCAAGGGCTTCAAAATCATATAATTAGTTTTTGAAATTAACAATATCTATTTCATTCAAGCATTTCATCAAACCCCATTAAAATACACCGATACGTGTCCGATACGGACACGAAATGGATACGGATTCCTACCAAACTTGGGCTACACCTAGGGGAACCCTAAATGAATGCATCTATGAAGAAAATCATGATTTTAATGGGTGTAGATAGGTTTACCTATGAGAGCTAGAATCTCAATGTAAAGAGCCTCAAATCGACGTCTTCCTCTATTTTCTCCGGTTCAACCGTCCTCGAACCTTGCTAGCAAGCTCCCACAAGTATCCTCTACTGTAGGGATGATGTTGCAATTGATTTGACTCAATTTGGGCTCAATTTGGATTAATGGGGAGTTTTAGGGAAGAACAAGTAGGGCTTTTTCTAGATTTTCTAAAGGAGGCAATTATTTCTTAAGTGGGATACTTATAGGAGGGAGGGGGCTTGTATGGCTGTTGAAAACATTAGGGTTAGGGTTTTAGATGAGTGGTTGAGGTTCCTCCACCCAATTTTCAAGCTTCCTATTGGTCCAAGGCTTCTTTTCACAAATATCTTAAAAAGAAATATTTCCTAATAATATCTAGATATTACTAACCTTGGCACTTAGTAGGAATGTTCTAACCCTAATTTTAACCTCATGACTAATCTAGGTTAGGTTAACTTCTAGTTAAGGTTCACAAAAAGGCTAGCACAATATTAATTAATATAAATTACAAATTCACAAAATTGTCAAAATGATCAAAATACCCTTAGGCTAAAATTGGGAATATGAAATTCTAATCATGTACTAGGCTCCTTTGGTCATGGTTAGTCTCTAGGCTTAGCAAAACTAGGGTTTAGCTAGTTAACCATCAAAAACACTAATCAACATTTTAAATAGTTTTAAATTGATTAAAAATCACAAAAAATACAATATGATTTAAATATCATTATTAAATGATTATAATCACAAAATTTCAAAATTACCCTCATTTGGAAAACTGGATGTTACAAGTCTACCCCCCTTAGAAGAATTTTGTCCTCGAAATTAAGATGATCGTACTCCTCCTAGGTCAAAACCCCAATGAAACAAGGTCGAAAGATAACATGCAATCATAGTCCTACTGGTCGTGATTCACAGTCTCGAACAGGGTAACTACGCTATCTAGCATATCACAAACATATCCTGGCAGGTACTAATGGAAAACACATGAAGGTGGAAGAGAAGAACAAGGAGGTCAAACCTGCTAACCCGTCACCTGCAACGTCAGTCTCCTCGACTGTCATAGCATTAGCTCCACCCCTCTGGTGCTGAGCTGCAGGTGGCCTAGCTCCCCCAAGAGGAGGTGCAACGGGACAATCTATCATCTTGTGAGCACCAGACCCACAGAATAGACAAACCTTCAGTCTCCTCCTACAAGACTCCCAAACATGTCCTGCCTTCTTGCAGTAGGCACAAGTCAGCACCCTGCGGTCCTGTCCTCTAGGCTGATGTTGTGCCTGCTGCACTCTCACTGGTGCCAGTGCCTGCTGAGCCTGCACATGGGGCCTCTTGGCCTGACCTCCGCTGCTGCTACCACCCTGGAAGTCCCGACCCCTCTTCAACTTCAACCCCAGGTCGTCCTCCGCTGCCATAGCCCCAAAAATATCTCCACGTAGGTAGCGTTCCGGTCGCTCTTAGTCAGCGACCGAACCTCCCTAATCAAGCCTCGACGGAACTTCCTCGCCTTCGTCTTCTCAGTCAAGTCATCAATGAACCGGGCCAATCTACAAAACTCCCCAGCATACTCAGCTACCGTCTGGTTCCCCTGAACCAGACCCTCAAACTGTGCCTCGATGCCTCCCAAGGCCACATCAGGAAAGAACTGCTCCTTGAACAGCTCCTTGAATTGGGCCCAAGTCTGGCCCTCAACTCCACCCTGGGATCTGTCTGGTACCACACACGGGCTAAGTCCAGCATGACTGTCCGTCACCTCGATATGGAGTCGAGTTGGTATCTCCGCCAGTCGGAATATCTCGATGTGCTCGATCCAATCATCTGCAAAATGGATGCCCTCTGTGCCCAGGAACTCTCTAGGATGCATCTTTGAAAATCTTGGATATCCTTCTCCTTCCGGTAAGGCTGCTGATGCTCCCCCGAGCGGTCACCATCTCTACTGTAGTACGAACCAGCTGGTGGGCCTCGTCAATCCCCTGACGATAATCGACAGTCTGCCGCTGCTGCTGGTGGTGGGACTCCAAGATCCTCTCACAAATGAAAATAGGTGCACAGCGTCAACCAATCCTGCAGGTGGCTGCTGATGCTGCTGCTGAAACATCTCAGGAATGACTGGGGTCGTCCTCTGAACAAGTGGAGGCATACCCCCAATGGCTACAGCAGCTCCTGTCTGATCAGGAACAGAAGGTGCTACAGTCACAACAGGCTGCTGCAATGGAGGAGAGGTGCCAGACCCCTCTCCAGCGGCTACTGTACCAGAGCGATGTGATCGTGTCTCCACCATCCTGAAGACAGATCGAAAAGGAAGTCAATACTGAGCAGGAATCGATAAATCAAAGGAGGACAGTTTATTGCAAAGAAGATAAGTCAGTAAGATATGTAGATGGCATGAATTGAAGCAGAATTTTTCCTAACTGTGATTGAGTACCTCTTCGTTAAAGCCTATCTCTCAATCCTATCGCAGGCTCGCAGCAGTACAACTAAGTCGTCGTACTACCACGATATCGCACTAATGCGACTCTCGACCTGCATGGGACACCACTAAAAACGTGTACGACCCGCACCCTAGAGTAAGGGCACGAGAAGTGGGTATGTCCAGCCTACGCCGTAGTATCGGCGGTAGAACGTTGTCCTAGGTTACTATCTAATCAATAACTCACACAATTATATAATGTACTTGTCAAATCTCAACTCCGAACGGACAAGTATAGATATAATGAATCTCAATCACAGTCTAAGAACGATAAGATAACACAAAAGTTTATAACTAAAGACTAACAACAACATTTATAAACTACTAAATAATAATATCTCAAACAAACCAAATACAAACTCGTATCTCAAGTTATTACAATTCAAATTCTAAAACATGAAAACTAAACCAAGTCTACTAGCTAGTCTTCCGATCACTCCTGAGTGTCGGGGCCATAGGTAGCTAAGCCATCTCCTGCTCCAAGGCAAGTAGGGCAAACGTCCTCAGGGCAATCATCTGTAATATTTTCAACAGGTCCAGTCAGGACAGGAACGAGCACAAATCATCAAGAAATTCCAAGTAAATGACAGAGAACTATAAAGTAGTTATAGACAGTTTTATTGATGAATATGGTAGTTTGTATACAGGTGATGGTATAGAGAAACAATTAAGATACAAGGGAAGTAAGGTAAGTAAAACAAGAGAAGAACCATAGCAATAAAGACTGTAAATAGAACTAGCTGAACTAGAGCAACATGATATAAGTCCAGAATGTAAATGTAACAAGTACAAAACCCAAGTAAATCCAGACAACATGAATCTGATACCAGGTGATTCCAGTACAAGATGAGTCCGGTATGAGGTGAGTCCAGTCGGTGATCAAAGGTTCCAGGGTGATTCCAGCCTATACTCTAACAGTGTTTTAAAATACCAAGATCGACATGTAAACGGCTGTAGGTAATACGGCACACCGCACACTCGACCAAGTGTGGGATGGCTATCGTTCCAGTATAATTCCAAGGAAGTGGTTCCAGTATTTGGGAATGTTCACATGTCTACTCCAATTTTCCCTGCCCACAAGTACAAGTGAATCCTGAAAACGACACGAGAAATCGAGATGAGTCCAGCCAAACATAATGATACCAGCAAAAGATTCCAGAGTGATTCCAGGGTGATTCCAGTAGGTGATGCAGTAGTTGTTCCAGAAGATGATGCCAGTAGTGATTCCAGAAATAGAGGCCAGACAAAATGGTATGTGTGTCGCATACATGAATCCAGAATATCATACGTTGTAAGAATCACATAAAACTAACTAGAACTGAAGTACAGTAATTGACAAGTAAATGAAAGAACTACCAGAGAATGTACTCGCCTGTTACTCTGAAAAGAGTAATGAAATATCAGATGTCTGCACCGGAGTCACAATGTCCTAAATAGAGCAGTATGGGTTATGACATGTTTAAAATAAGGTAAATAAAGTCTACGATGCAATCTATATGATTCTAAGTCAAATCTGGTCAACTGTCTAGGTCAAACTAGGTCCAAGTCAAACTTGGTCAACTCTGGGTCAATTGGTCACACTTAGACTCAATGTTGACTTTGGTCAACTGTCTAGTCAATTTAGGTCAACTAGTCCAATTTAAGCCAATGGTCAACTAGTCTATCTAAGTTAAACTCTATATCTAACTCAACCAACCCTTAGGCTAGTGCACTAGGATACCATATCCTATAACAATGTGCATACCAACCCAAGGCTAAGGTATCTCACATAAATATAGAATATATATAACTAAATATATCATACTGTAGGCCTTTAAAAATGACAGTCACGCTGAGTTGATCAGGACAGAGTCAAAAGTCACGCTCAGTTGATCCAGACAATATTTACAAATCACGCTGGGGAGACAGCTCATCATTTGTCAGAGAGTAATTATGACTGACCACAACAGTCGAAGAATGTCTCTTCGTATGCCACGTATGCACAAAATTCGAGAGATCACAGCCGTCTATTGCGTGATTTTCGAAATCTTCTTCAGCAAGACTCAACCTTTGTCAAGTTGGCGTACCAAAAGAGCTTCTTGTCATTTAATGTGACTGACAAAAGCAATCACTACCAGAGATTTTGTGTCAGTCGAGGCACGCTGAATCAAGACAGCTAGCAGTTCTATAAATCTGCGTAGATTCTGAAGTTTTCTTCATCAAAGTCTGCGTAGATTCTGAAGCTTCTTGCCCCAAGTTTGCATGGATTTTGAAGCTTTCTACCCCGAGTCTGCGTGAATTTCGTCTTCACCAAGTCTGCGTGGATTCTGAAGCTTCTTGCCCTAAGTTTGCGTGGATTTTGAAGCTTTCTACCCCGAGTCTGCGTGGATTTCGTCTTTAACAAATCTGTATGGATTTCATCAAATTGGAGTATGTGGCAGCCATGCCACTGATCTCTCGCCTGCGTGTCCTGTAATTTGCACACGACTCATGCATGATTGCCATGTGTCCAATAGTTACAGGCCACGTCCAGTAACTGCTCACAACCTTGCGTATGTTAAATCCTGCATGATTTTCAACTAAGCACAGGCTGTGAAGATAGTTATCTTTTCAGTTATTATTTGATTCTATAAATAGAGTTCTTTTTCTCATTCATTAGACGGATACATAGTTATCTACTGTCAAAATTTTGAGAACTTTTCTTCTTCGCATAGTCCAAGGGATAAAGTGATCGTTCTAGATCAGATTCCACAGTTGTAATTTTCCCAGATACACAATAAATAAAGGAATTATTTATGGAAAACAAATTGGCGACTCTGCTGGGGAAAACCACTCTCTTCTGAGATGGCAACAACTCAATGCGATACTTCGTCAATCGGCTCGACGAAGAAGGTGATGACGATCCAATTTGATCAACTCGCCTATGAAGAAATGCAGCGGGCTAAGAGTGGTAAACCCACTACAGCCTCCATCATCACTGCCAAGTCGAAGGACACTCTATCTATGTCCCTAAGAATCAGTTGGCAGCCAATGGTGAAGTCTCTGCCACAGTGTCTGCTTCTAACACTGGCAAGAACTCTACTGCAAGCACGCACGCTCTTGTGCGCTCGAAGATGACAGCAATCAAAGATCACGCTAACAGTACTGGCTCCTTAGCCAAATCTGTTCCAGCGTACAATTTCAACCTCAAAAGTCACGTTGACAGTACTGGCTCCTTAGCCAAATCTGTTCCAGTGTGCAATTTCAACCTCAAAAGTCACGCTGACAGTACTGGCTCCTTAGCCAAATCTGTTCCAGTGTGCAATTTCAACCTCAAAAGTCACGCTAACAATACTGGCTCTTAGCCAAATCTGTTCCAGCGTGTATTTCCAAAGTCAAAAGTCATGCCAACAGCACTGGTTTTTAACCAAGCCTGTTTCAGCGTGTATTTCATCTAAGAAGAATAGCTCTTTAGCTATCTCTTCCTCTTTGCCAAGTTCTACCAGAACTGGGGGTGGTCTTCCACACAAAGTCCCTTCGAAAAGAAATAACTCTTTAGTTGTTTCTTCTGCTCCTGTAGTTTTTACTTCAGGAACAGCTTTGACTGACAATTTTGTTAGTCAAAGAAAAGGAGATGGTCTTTTGACTACTCTTCCTTCTGGACATTCTATATCTCAAAACTTGATTGAGTCTAAGAAGAAACATTCTTAATGTTTTCTTCTATGACTTCTTCGAATTGGGCACAGAATTTATCTAGAAAAGGTCTGTTACCAACTCCTAATCAAGGGGGTGGTTCAACTCTTCCTTCTCTGCAAATATCCAGATCAATGGAAGAAAAACTCCATGTGTCCAAAACCAATGTGTTACCTCCAACTGATCTAAGAACAAAAATTAACACTTCTGGTGTTAAGAAACCATACCAGTTGGAAACAAGGATAAGAGATCCAGATGCAGAGTATGCAAGAAAACTATGTAGCTCATATTAATCATTCTCTATATAATAAGAGCCGTCAAGACTCAAGAACAGGAAATATACTCCTCAATCTTCACAAACAGATTTACGAGAATATCTTCAACAGAAGAGAAGAAGTGATTCTGTGTCAAAGGACCATGCTGAATGTGACTTCTATCCAAGAGTCATAATTCAATGCAGATGTCAATCAATGGCTCATGATCATGTTGATCATGAATGTAACTTCCAGCCAAGAATACAATGCAAATGCAGATGTCAAACAAAATGACAATCTGTCTTCAATCGGATTCAGTGTGAACCTATGCCTGATGAAGATGAGCCTTTGTTTGCTTCTGTCAATATGACCTCTCGGGATGCTGGGGGTAGAGTTGATAGTCCAGATGGAGTATATAGAAATACCAGAGCAAGAGTCCTGGCCTCTAGTCAAAGAAATTTGATCTCTGAAGATGATTCTGAATTCCTTGAAGAATCTAACTTCCCACCTCTTCCTACTGGGGGTAGTTCTCCTATAATTGACTTTGATGCACAAAGCAATGATTCAGAAGAAACAACATCTACCAGTTCATCAATAATTCCTCGTACAGTCAGAACTTATATGGTTGAGGAATACTGATGAACCTTCTTCCTTGACTCCTCAAGATCAAAGAATTGCTTCTTTGGAACAACAAAATGAAGTCTATGGCTGATACTATGAAGTCGATGTATGAACTCATGGCAACACAGATGCAAAATCGACAGACTGTACCAGATGCCATACCAACTGACACTGATATGAGTCCAGTACAAGTTCCTCCAGCAGTACATAATACTCCTGGACCAGCTCAACCAAACCCTAGTCTCTCTGGAGCTGGGGTAGTGCTTACAATGCTGTTCCTCCCAACTATTCTCTACAAGTTACAACTCCATAATCTTCTGGAATTGTTAATAAAGAATTGAGGAATCTCAGAACTCAATTCGAGGCATTCAAACAGAAAGATGGTTTACAAAGGTTAGGCATCAAACAACCTTATCCGATAGAATGGAAGCAAGTATCGTATCCTCCTAAATACAAGCCTCCTACTATCTCATTCTATGATGGAACCTCTTCTCCAAGTCAGTTCATTAATCATTTTGAAGTGATGATGATCAGCTGCAACCAAGCGACGCCCTCCTTACTCGGGTGTTTATTGGATGTCTCAAGGGAACGGCTTATGAATGGTATAGAAGTCTCCCAGATGGGAGCATTACCTCATTTTCGGTTTCAAACAGATGTTTCTTGAACGGTTCTATGAAGGGCTCAATGACATGACGTCTGCTCTTATTAGAATCAAGCAGAAAAATAATGAAACTACAGAAGAGTACATTGAACGGTTTCGAAGAGAAGCTCTGAAGATGCCTCTTGGAACTCCTGATACTGTCACCATCGACACATGCAAATCAAACTTGTTGCCAATCATCAGCATGTGGACAGGATCCACTCAATTCCAAGACTGGCCTTCTTCATAGTTAGTGCCAAGGCGTAGAAATTAGTACTGAAACCTTCAAAGGTTTAGGAGTGCAGATGACTCCTAAAGAAACAGGTCAAGGTATTAACAATAAAAACAATGCTCGTAAGGGAAAAGAACTCTTGAAGTTAAATCTTCAGAGCAAAGATGCATCAATGTTCAAACTTCTCCTACAACTCAACAACTAAGAACACCTCGCCCCAAAGAAGAATATTCTTTCGATGACGACGATGTACTTGGTATCTTTGAATGTCTGCTGAAAGGTAATAAGATACAATTACCTGAGATCAAGAACCTGATGAAGCTGGTAAAACAGATCATCCCAATACTGCCCATATCACAGAATACTGGGTCATAATTCGTACATGTTATGTACTGAAAGGAAAGATCCAAGAAATGATTAAATCTGGAGCTATCTCTCTTACTCCAAAAGAGAAGACCGTCACTCCAACGTCGTCTCTATGCAATTCGGAGTTTCCTCCTCAACTCCTGAAAGTGGGATCGTTCCTATTCCCAAGGCAACTCTTGACATAGTGAATCTTCTCCTCCACGGTCTGAAGGATTAGTGCCAATCACTTTGGAAACTGGAGAAATCATGTGCATCCTGATCTAGTGGCAGATTTTGAATCGCCTTCTCCTCAAAAGACTACTTCTCGAAAGTCCAAGAAGGCTGGAAAGATTAAATCATGTATATGACTTCTCTTGGATCTATTCCTGACACAGAGCCAAAAGAGAAAGAAGCAGCACTTGTTATTGCTACTCGAACGGGGAAACCTTATCTAAAGGATTATTCCAAAAATCCTGAGGATCCTCGATATCCTCCAGCTGATAAAGATGCTCTAATGTTCCTCCTGAAGAAGAATCATCCACTGAACCTGTTCCTCCCAAGCCTACAGCTCTGGAGAAAGGCAAACAACAGCTCGGTTGATAAGCCATCAAGAAGTCCTCTCCTCTTGGACTTCAGAAGCCTTATAATTTTAAACATTTTAGCTCAGCTTGCTAATACTCCAGCTAGAATGTCCCTCTTTGAACTTCGTCTTTCCAAAGAGACTCGGAGATATTAAGTGAAGCACTTCTACAAGCTGACTCTGTCTTGCACAATTGAAGAAGCCAGATGCAGAACCTGCCACTTGCTTACATTGCAACAGTGTATTGGAAATTATCCCAAATATCACCTTTACACAAGACGACATGCTATTGGAGGATAATCGACATGATCGGCCTCTCTAACACCGGTTATACGATACAATGAAGATAGATCGTATCCTCATTGATCCAGGGTCTGCTATAAGCATAATGCCAAAGAGTCTGTTGGATGAACTAAAAATCCCTCTTCACAAGCTCTCTAAGACGGTTACTACTATCCTGGGATTCAATCAAAGCCGAAGCAAGCCTTTGAGAAAGATTCATCTGAAGCTTCAAATAGGTGATTTAGATCCAAAGTCACTTTCTATGTGATTGAGATCGTGGGATCCTATAATTTCTTCTGGAGGCCCTTTCTTCATGAAAATAATGTGGTGCCTTCTACTCTTAATCAGTGTTTTAAATACTTGATAGCAATGGAAGAGTACAAAAAAAAGTTGCTGATATAAATCCCTTCCATGGGGTTGAAGCTTATTTCAATGATTCGAATGTACAAAGAAGAGTATACAAGGGTTATACAAGCTATGGAGAAGAGGATTCACAAAGTGAGACCTTAATAATTCTGTTAAAGGTCGAACTATTCAGCAACAATCTCCCAAACTCTCTGAAGAAGGTTCTTTCATCATTCCGGATACTCTGCTAATTCCAGTTGGGGCGGATTATCTTCCATCTCAAACTTCAAGGAGCACCTCTTCTGAGCCATTTGTTATCGATCTTAATCGAAACAACGCTTCTTCTCGTTCTTCTTCTCCCCTTTAGTCATTGACTTGGCTAAAATCTCTAAGGTTCAGCTTCTCCAATGTAATACTGCTGCTTTTATATTTAATGAAAAGTCTCCATCTTTGCAGT